>CM019828.1:217818-242578 GCA_009763385.1 Coix lacryma-jobi var. lacryma-jobi | reverse complement strand
GCTCGGCGGTTCTCGAAGCAGCGCCTCGAGCTCCCCCACTGGCTGATGAGGATGTCATCTCAGCGTTCCCTCGCGGGCACGACATGCCAAGAGTGTTCATGAGCTAGGACGCTACCGTCCTAGGACGGTCGAGGGACCTGATGGATCGTGTAGCCCCAGCGTTGCCTCAGGCGACGAGAAAAACAGAATCAGCCAAGATGACAAAACTTGATGACATGACCGAGGAGGAGACTGACGCTGCAGTGCAAAAAGACTGTAACAAGTTCTTCGAAGCTGCCATTGCTAGTGGTCGAGCAAAGCGAAACCCGGAGAAGCCGTACCTTTTTGTTCGTCCTGAAAAACTAAGGCAAACTGTGGACGCTCACCAAAAAAAGGTACGTGCTGCCCGTAAGGCTTCGCCAAAATCAGACTATGATCGCACACTTAGCAAATCACTTGAGGAGGCCAAGAAGGCAAAGAAGAGAGCAGGAAAGGGTGTCCCCACAGCTCGGGGAACAAGAGAAGCAATCAGTGCCAGATCTAGTTGTTGATAATGAATACGGTACAAACATGGAAATCATACAACGAGCATATGGAGACGTTGATCCTGCGCAACTGCTCGCATTTTTGAGGAAACTGGTTGAATGTGGAAAACATACTCGGAGAAGCAGGCATTCAAAAGTGCTCCAGAAGTTGATAAATGGAAGAGGGCATATGTATATGGCCAAAGTCTATACAACCCAGCGGCCCTGAGGGATCTTGGTACACAGATGCACTTGCTAAATCAGTGGTACCTTACGGCGTGTGGCAGAAAAGCTGATGACTACATTTGCGTCAGAATTAGAGACCATGATTACTTCCGTGGTGATGACATCATATATGTTCAGTTTAATGAGTTACATCAGCTCTGCCACATGGACGCTCTCGACAAATCTCTCGTCAGCTGCTTTTGCCTGTAAGTGATTGTTTCCTTTAATAATCTCACTTTAGCTTATGTATATGTATAAGTAATTATCCTCACACTGCTAGCAAGCGTTTGTAAACATGTGCAGAAACATGATGAGACAACTAAGGCATAAAAATGACAAGGAGATTGGTTTCATCGATCCATATATCGTCTTCAAGCACCCAAGCAATACTCACTCGGATGCATGGAAAACTCAAACAGAGAGTAATTTGCGGAGGTTCTTGGTAAACCAAAGGGACAAAAGATATATACTATTCCCCTACAACTTTAGGTGAGTTTTGTTATCATATGCACATTTTATTATAGGTTGACATAAAGATATATATATGTGTTGACTATATAAACATAAATGCAGTTTTCACTGGATTCTAATGGTGATCGATCTCCACGAGAGTCGTTTGCTAATCTATGACTCTCTGAGAAAACCACAAGAAGATTACCAAGATATGATTAATATTATCCGAGGGTAATGTGATCTTTAAATATTGATTCTTGCTATAGCTCTTTAACTCTGCAATAGTTAATTAACGTTCCAATTATTGTGAAGGGTTTGGACTTGGTTTGTTCAGAAACACCGTCCGGATCTGAAAGCGCAACTTCCTGATCCTCTAGTCCTAAATGTAAGTTGTAGAGTACCTCCCTGCCTCTTTACCTTAATTAGCATCACTCAGCAGACGCACGCTCAACCGAGAGTACTCTTTTTACATATTGTACAGTGGGTTCTACGGCAGTCACCGGGAAACAATTTATGTGGGTACTATGTTTGCGAGTTCCTGACGGTGTATGAAAAAAGAACTCCTTTACAGAGTCAGCAAGTACGTAACATGTAAATAAATTTATTTTATTTTTTGTTGCTATTACATAAATATTATGTATGTTAATACTTTCTTTTTATTTTAATCCAAATTGAAGGAGACATGGTTGAAGAACCAGGTGATGGATAAGGTCCGCCTCAAAGCAATTCAAGAGACCATCGCGGGCTTCCTTAATGACCATGTCCTTAAGTCTGGCACCGAGTATTGGTTTAATAAAGACGAACCAATGAAGCCAAACCAAGATGAACACTTGTATGACCTCTAAGTTAGGAACGGTATTATATTTGTGTGTAAATATCAAGTTAAGCATGCATGATGGATAATGTTGTATATTTTATGTACATATGTGTGTATAGCTAGCTCTATATTATATATATATGTATAGTTTCATATTTCATTTGTGTGTAATTGTAAATTTTATGTGTTTATATATATTTATTAGCAGCGAAGAATAATACGTGTATTTGAAACTGGCCTAATATAATAGAATATATTAGCAGCGAAGAATACGTATTAGAAAACCTAATGTAATTGTAAAACCAAAAACAATAACCAATTGAAAAGAACAGAAAAAGAAAAAAGAAAAAAGCAGATGGATCTTTAGCCCCTTACCAACCGGGGCTAAAGGTGCCTCCAGCCGGGCCCCCGTGGCTGGCCTCTTTAGTCCCGGTTGGTGTTACCAACCGGGGCTAAAGGTCCCTCCATTAGCCCCGGGCCATGGAACCGGGGCTAAAGGTCGGGGCTTTAGTCCCGATTCCTTAGCCCCGGCTCCATGTCCGGGGCTAAAGGCCAAAATGGCCCGGGGCAATAGGCCTGTTCTGTGGTGGTATTTTTATATTTTAGCAGTTTTTAAAACATTTTTCACAAACATTTTAGCCGTTTAAAAACTTTGCTTAAAAAAAGACACATGAGTCGGTGTTATGGGACATAACGCCGAGCTACAGTGGCTCAGTGTCATGTCCAAGGACGCCGAAAATGTAAAAATATCACTCGTTCCGTGCTTGCGTTTATTACATGCATGCATGTGCATGGCTGGTTCCATTGCATGCAGTTTCCAGTAGCTCTCAAAGACCCGGGGACCGGGGTCACGTAAACGTTTATTGAGTCCTCGAGAAGACTTCTGCACCGCATGGCACTTCCGATCCATCCAAAATTAAGTATCTAAACAATGGTTCAACTCTGCCTTTTGTCAAAAAAAAAAACAATGATTCAATCACCAAGTCCCTTTTAAGAGAAGAATCTCACGTCTGTAAAACATTCTTTCCAACCTGTGACTGTGACTTATTGGGGTCTCAAATTAACAGCTAGCGGACTGGAACCTGTGACGACTGTGACTTACTGGGGTCTCAAATTAACAGCCGGCAGACTGGACGGACATGCATGGACTGGACTCGCTGGACCGTGAGCCACGGGTAGTACTCCCTCCGTCCGAGAAAGCGTGCAATTCTAGGATAGTACCACGTTTTAGTATCTTAAATTTAAATAATTATAAATAAAAATATATTAATATTTATGATATCAAATAAACATCATTAGATTAATTATAAAATGTACTTTCATAGTAAATTTATTTGGATTAATCTAAACCTGATACTAAAAAGCCAAAATTTCTACCAACAAATATTTTTGGTCCAACTTTCCACCTCCCTCGGTCACGTACGTGATTTTTTTTTATCCGCTCTTTTTTCAGTGTCGGTTTGGAACTTTTTTTTTCCTTTTTTATTTTGGCTTTTCCATTTGTTGTTTCACTTGCCTGTTCAGATTTGTTTTCCGTGTCCCTTCCTCCTTTTCTTTTCTATTGGGCCTTTGTTTCCAGATCGTTTGTGTTTTTATCTTTTTATTCTTGTGATGAGGCCGCAGTTGTGATAAAAAATTTCTATTCCAGTGACCATCAAAGAAAAAAAGGAAAAAGAAAAATATTGCTATACTATTGTAACTAACTTATATTACGAATGTCATGGTTATCATAAAGTAAAGTATACCTTTTAAATTTAATAGAAAGGATACACCAAAAATAGATATATGTCATTTACGTTATTGTTTTTATGAAAATTTGATTATTTTTGTCCCGTTCTAACATATTTTTTGGTCTGGTCTATTCTAACTAACCTTTGGAATGTTCATCGGTGAATAATGTTTCAAATCGAAATCGAAACCAAGAAACGACAAAACGCCTGATATTGCACACGTTGAGCTTCATAGTCGGTGATTCAAGATTGAAATTGAATCCAATATTAAGAAAAATAAAATAACTAGATATTATACTATAATACACATAAAAATAGAAAAAATAATAAACAAAAAGTTAAGTCATATCAACTATATCGGTGAGACGTCATGCCAGATAATGAACATACAACTTGACATGAAAAAAAAGTTAGGGACCACCATAACCTTTTTCTCTGACGCCAACGGCTCCCTCTTCCCTGCTCTCCTCCTCTCAGGCGTTCCTCACCCACCGTTGCCCATCGCCCCACCACAACGTACTAGAGTTTTGTCTGAGCTTCAGCCATAGAGCTCCAGTGGAACTTTAGCGCGCTTACGGCAACCTCCTTTTTCAATGTCATCATGGCCATACGCACCGACAAGCACCCCCACCCCATCGTGGTTCAGCCGTCTCCGCCGACACCAGGACTCCTAAACTACCCTGCTGTCAACCCCGCCGGAGTTGGAGAAGAAGGAGGTGGGGCAGACATCGAGCGCCGGATGTGTGGTTGTGCAAAGACGTGTGGTTGTGCAAAGGTGAAAACGTATGGCCTGTATTAAGTCATTACCTATATGTATACATGGATCGTCAAAAGTATGCATATTATGTTTGAATTAAACTTTCACACATATAATAATATATTTATATGGTCTTCACTTATATACCGTACCAACACACGGGCATTTTACCTATTACCTAGTAAATATTAATATTATTTATTAGAAATATGGTCAAACGTGAAGAATTTTTCTGGACACGGAACCCATAGTTGCATGTTTTTATAGACAGAGGGAGTACGTCGCCCTGACGCCCTGTGTCACCATGAGTCCGTGTTTGAGTGACAACGAGGGCAACATGAGCTGGCCACAACAGCCGTCAACGCGAATGATGAACATTTCGCTGAAAAACTGCAGTATTGGCCAGTTACGATACGACCAAAGAAAAAAAAACCTTGCGAGTACCCGAGTACTGGCCAACCAGTTCCAAGTAACACTCGGACCGCTGGAAGTTGCAGCACGAGGCCGCCGGCCAGCCGATGTTTGTTGAAAGAGAGACCTAGGTTTAAGGGCATGTACAACGCGGCTACAAGGCTTGACTGTATAATTTAATTTTTACAAAAAACACCCTGATATATCTAATTGAATGAGGTGAGAGAGGGAGCCCGTCGTCTCACGAGACGACGCTTGCAGCTCGTGCTCGCAGGCGTCGGCGGCGGCCAAGAGACGCGATGTACGGGGATGCAGTCTCCAAGCCGAGCGCGCGAGATCCAGTTGTGGCGCGCTCGATTTCCTTTCTCGCGCCAAAATCCCCCGTGCCTATACCATATATTGCTCTCTTCTATGAGCTCCGTCGCCATTCGTCGCCGTCAAGATGGAGCTCAACAACGAACCCTCGCTCAGGAAGAAGGTTGCTGCTCTGGGTCAGATGAGCAAGAGTCTAGAGGCGTCTTCGACAGCGGCGGCAGCACCAAGCAACTCCATCCGCGACAATGGTCGCAGATCCAGCTTGTCAGCGGCCCTCTTCTATGGTGTCGGCGGCTCATCCCCTTCCTCGTTGTCTAGATCTGGCTCACTGACGACGGCTTCGTCCAAGACTTTCTCCATGGGCGGATCTCCTCCTTTATTGGATGACTCCCGTTCTTCCCCTGTCAGACGAGGTGGCTTCACCGGCTCCCCTTCATCCACTGGCACCTTTCCGTTCTCTCCCTCACCGTCTACAGCCTGGTGGACAGGAGCCAGTGGTGGTAGTCCAACAACTTAGGATCCAACAAGGTATATTTCTCTGCACCTAGGTTTAGCTTAAGGAATTAATTTTACTTCATTTCGATTCTGCTGTATTGGTTAAGGGATTGAGCCCTACATTGGAGCATATAGATCCAATTTCATATGCTGGCCGTTTTTTTTGCTTTTAGTTAGCTCCTAATTGTCATTCAGTTAGTTTACATTGTACATGTTTCCAGTTAGCTTCTAATTGGCTTTGTGCACAGCTCTCTTTTAGTTTCAGTTAGTAATCTAGTATGTAAGTACAATGTGTAATTTCAATGTTTTTTCAGTTAGCTTTGAGTTAGTAATTTAAGTGTCCTTTCAGTTAGCCTCCAGTTAGTAATTTCAATCAGTTGCAATTGTATCATGCATTGTACATGTTTTCGGTTAGCTTCTAATTGGCCTTGTGCACGACCTGCTTCAGTTTCAGTTAGTAATGTAGTATGTAAGTATAATGTGTAATTTCAATGTTCTTTCAGTTAGTAATTTAAGTGTCCTTTTAGTTAGCCTTCAGTTAGTAATTTCAATCAGTTGCAATTTCAGCGTGCTTGCAGTTAGCTTTCAGTTACTAGGTGCTCTATTCTAGTAGCTCTGTATGCTGCAAAGTACATGATTCGATATTTCTACTTCCTGATAGCTTGACACAATAGTGTGCATTATCCTGAATGCTTTTCAATTTCTATTTTACGGTTTCTTTAGTCCAACATATCAAACTGACAACAAGTTGCTTACTTGCTTTCTTCAGGGAAAACAATTCACATCCCCTTAGTGGATATATGGGTATTTTGAACAGTCAGGCCAATTCACATTTCGTCGGTGGTCCATTTTACTATGCACCATTCAAGGCTCCAAGACCCGCTGATGTTGGAGGAAACTTTGCCTCAATGGATAGTTCGTCTTTAGATGTGGAAATCGTATCGGACAAGCAGCCTGCTGCAGTGGATAGAGATATTGAAAATGCAAGGACTGAGAAGCGGATTATGTGGACTGCAAAAGAAGATGAAAGATTGATGAGTGCATAGATTGAAAATTCGACAGACTCAGCCACCGGAGCCGATAGGAAGGGTGAAGCATACTGGGGTGATGTTATCAAGGCATACAATAAGGACACCCCACCGCAAAGGAAAAGGAATGCAAAGCAAGCCAAGGATCGATGGCACAAGATTAATAGGTGGTGTGACCTCTTTGAATCTGATTATTTGAAGGCTCGTAGGGTGTTTACAAGTGGCTACTCCGATGAAATGTGGATGGATGCAGCTGAGCAGTTCTATTTGGATCACAAGCTAGGACCCTTTGTGATAAAGAATGTTTAGAAAATATGTCGTGATGTGGCGAAGTGGAAAACATACAACGAAGAGCTGAAGAACGCTCGTAAAAGGAAGTCATACCACCTCGAAGAAAAATATGGAAAATGTTGAAAGTGAAGATGACATGTCAAAGCGACCAATTGGGCAAAAGGCAGCTAAAAAGGCCGCTCTTGCTGCAAGAAGCAAGGCAAAGGCAATGAGTGATGACGGAAAATCAAAGGAATCCGCAATTAATGTTGAAAAACTTGATAAATTGAGCAAGATCCAAGAAGAAGCTAATGCAAACCGCACGATGGTGCTAGAGCTGCAACAAAAGTTGTCTTCAGACAAGATTGAGACCACAAAGCTTGCTCATTTAACAGCACAAGAGAATAGAGAGACAAAGAAGCTAGAGATGGAGGGAAAGAAGCTAGAGATGGAATAAAAAAACTTGAGACGGAGGGGAAGAAGCTTGAGAAAGAATAAAAATGATGTACGCATATAAGGACCTCATCTTACAAGACACAAGTTCAATGACCGATGAGGAAAAGGTTGAGCGAGTTGTTGCTATGAAGTGTTTGAGGAAGATGCTTTTTCCTGAAATTACATAACCTGGTATGTGTTCTTTTAGTCATCTGTTTCATTTTAAAAATTTAACTCATGTAGCTGCTGTAGTTTGTCTAAAAATTGATACATGTACGATGTCAGGACTGCCCTTTCTAAAATCTGAAAACTGTTATATGAAATTAGCACCGGCACTAGCGGCATCTGAAACTAACACATGTTCATTCGACACTGGAAGATGAGAGCTAGTGGTGTTTCTAATTGTTTGACTCTTGTTATGCATTTCAGACTGGCGTCGAGGAGAATGAAAACTACTGTCGAGGAGAATGAAAACTACTGTCGAGGAGTCGGAAGTTATGTATTGTGTTATCTGTTATCTACTTATCTATCTAGCTTAATTATTCTGTTATGAAAACTGAAGTTATGTATGGTGATTATAGTACAATTTCGGTTCTGATAATAGTTCTTTAAGTTCTAAGTATGATGATTGCAGTTTCGGCTTCCAGCTTCTAAAGTGAATTGGACTACTAGTTCTGGACATATGGTTATCTGTAGGTGACCGTTGTACGCTACCTATGTGAAAAAGAATTGGTTACCTATTGCCTATATGCTAGCTATTTTATAAAGCTGATAGCCATATATATATATATATATATTATGTTCGCAAGTCTAGTTTACCAATTATTTAGATGTAATCTTTTTTTGCACGAAGAAGCAACAAAGTGGTATATAGAGATCTTATTAATGCTTGATCATAGTTATATTTATACATTAAACAGGTTATAGACGGGTAAATAGACAACTCATTGTACACGTCATCTATTTAGTTGTTTGTGTACGTATTTCTAAAACTTATAGACAACATCTTGTCTATGGGCTGTACATGCCCTTAAGGCACTCAATATAGACTCTAGCATAGAATTTAAAGTATTTATTACCCTCTGATCCTATTTATAATATTTTTCTAATGTGGTAGTATATTTATTAAAAAGGGAAGGAGAAAATCAAGACTTCAAATCTTATTTAGAATTCAAGTCTACGATATCTTTGAGGTAATAAATAGAATTAGACTCTATGATAAAGTCTGCATTATGAATGTCATTGACGAAGCCAACGCCCGGCCACCCTGGGCCGGTGCCCGGGATCACCCAGTGAACGTATACGTTCAATTGAGGACATGTGCAAATTAGCGTGAGCATTATTCTCTTGGAGCAACAAGCAAGCAAGTTCTTCCCTTCTCTCGGAAGCCCTATGTTCTGGTACATTTATCACTGCTTTTTTTACTTATTTGTAATATGTATTTTATAAAACTGCTAAATAAATTAGTGAAAACTAAATAGGAATGACTAATTAATCATGTTGCATTCATGCCATTGTATATTTTATTGGATACAAAATAAATTTATTAAACCCGACTAGGGCGAATCGATTTTTATTCTATTTAGAGAAATAAATAAAAGTCTTACAAAAATATTATGAAAATAAAAGTCAAGTTATGTTTTCAAAACCTAGGAAAAATATTTCTTAAGTTTACCAAAGTTATTTGATTTCAAACTGCTTTGAAATTTGCTTTTGAAATGTTTTGCAAATGAAAAAAATAAAAAGAAAAAAGGAAGGGCAACCCCTCTCTCCCATTCAGCCCAGCACTCCACTTTGACCCAACCCACACTCCTCACCCACTCCTCTTCCCGCACCGATTACTCCCTAGCCCAACCCTCCTCCAGGCCCAACCCCTACCCCTCCATCCTCCATCCTCCAGGCTCAGCCCAGCCCCGGCGCCGTGCCACTGGCCCGACACCTCTCTCCCACTCACATCACTCCCGCCTCCGACCCAAACCCCGTCGTCGCCCTCATCTCATGTGCAGCCGCCTCCTCTCTGTGCCACCTCGCTGACAGGAGGGGCCCGCATGTTAGGGCCCTCCCTCAACCTCCCGCGCGAGCCCCCTGCACCGAACCTCTCTGCGCTACGTGCGCACCACTCGTCCTCATCTTCCTCGTCCCTTCTCGATCAATCTGCAGTGCAGGGTTCAGCCGCCACCCCTCTCCGCTCAACCTATAAGAAGTCCTCCCGACGGGCCAGCTCTCCCCTTTTCTCCTACACGGATCCGCCACCATTGCCGAACTCGAGCACCACCGGGCGGTGCTCCTGCTCGCCCTCACCTTCCTGTGAACGTTCTCGGGTCACAGAGCTGCTCCACCGCCGCCACCTCGACGTCACACGGGCGCTCTCTTCCTCTCCAGACGCTGCACCACCGAACCCGAGCGCCGTCGTCCGCCTCCACCTCAAATTCCCCCTCTCCGGACTGTGATCGGCATCAAGAACAGCAACCCCAAGTGCGGGTGAGCTCCTCGACCTGTTCCACCCACCCCCGCAGTCTCTACCGATCTATAGCGTTGTCCCGTATGTCTCCGGCCATGGCGCCATCGTGCGCCGCATGGCGCCGCCACGCACAACCCTGTCGGCCGACGCCACCGCCTCCCAAACTTCCCTGGACCACCCGATCCGACATCAACGGCTAGGATTAGATGAAGCCCCGAAGGGGTATGCGTCGGGCGTATGGGACCGTAGACCGCAAGTCCTCCACACCAGCTCACCGGTGCACGGGCCAGCTAGTGCACCACAGCCACTCCCGCACCGCCACACGTCTCCACGTCAGCGCCTGCGCAACTGCCCTGGTTGTTTTGCATAAGAGCCCCTGCACTTCCAGTGAATCAACTCGTAGTCCGAGACGACTGTGCACTGAGTTTGCGTACTCTTCTGATCAAGCCTCTCTTGTTTTGGATAAATGACGCCGGGTCCAATGCCTTTTTCTTTTTCAGTTTTGATTTATTTTAAATACAAAACGAAGTTCAATCTATTTACAGATTTGCCGCTACCATTCAAATGCTTATAACTCGCTCATTTTAACTCCATTTTGACCCATTCAACTTGTGTTAGTTTCATAATTTCGTACTCTACGCAGCAGATTTGTTTATGTTCTATTTTACTACTATTTGTTATACTATTTTTTATTTATTTTTTATATGTCATGTATGTTATGTGATTCAGAGAGTGCGGAGTTCGAGGACTCTCCAGACCCTGATTGTGCCCCTGCTGATCCGACCCAGCCCGCAGGCAAGTATTCTTGAACATCTTGCGTCTATATTTATTTACTTGTTGTAGTAGAGTAGTTAGATCTATTAGTTGCATGCAATGTCTATAATCTGAATCCCATGTTAGGGTTTACTAGAATTTGTTTATGTTTTCCTTGTCACCTACTTTAGGGATGTTGGGTAGATGTCATGTTTAGCTCTGCAGTCATGTCGGGATGGGATGGTGATTAAATATTAAGGAACCTGCTTAATGATCTATGGAATAATGTGGACATTGGTAATTTTTGTAGTAATATGGTGAATAGGTATGGCAGGATGGACCGCATTTGTGGGATTTGGTTGCCATGGACTTGGCATATGATGTTGGTGGTTGAGTATGTGTTTGTTATCCTACCTGGGTCCCTAGGACCTGGTTCTCGGAGTATGTAACCCGGTTAAACAACACAGCCATGAGGTCTGGATGGGCTGGACCTGGCTAAGTAATTAGTTACCTCCAAGTTAAGGGTTTACACAGGGACAATTTTAGTGGCTCAAGAGGGGCCTGGGGTCGTAGACCTTTGTACAGGGTGAAACCTTAGAGGTACGTGTAAAACAGACTTGGAGGCGGCTTTGCAAAGACCTTGTAGTGCGACCCCGCTATGCTCCTTAGTAGTGTTTAGCGTGAGGGGGAACTGTACGACTCATGGGTAAGGATGTGTAACCTCTGCAGAGTGTAAAACTGATATATCAGTGTGCTCACGGTCACGAGCAACTTGGACTTCTTCGGGATTAGTTGGGTGGTTACAGGCTTGGTTTTGGTTCACTTGATGGACTTCGGGTGTGGTTTGTCTGATGGACTTCAGGTGCGTGCTTACTTGGTGGACTCCAAATGTGGTTGCTTGGTGGATTCCAAGTGTCGGTTGCTCGGTGGATCTCCGAGTGTGGTTTTGCTCGGTGCACTCCGAGTGTTGTTACTTTACTCTGGAGTATGTGGTTATAACCTAGTAAATAGGTGCATGGGTTTAATAGGAATAATAGGGTGTGTCGCTTCAGGTACTCGTGTCAAACAGAGTCAACCTACCTTTATTTTAGTCTCATGACATATATTTCCCACACTTGCGGAGTACATTTCAATGTACTCACCCTTCCTCTTTCTCCCTCTGCTACCCCACCTAGACGCTGGAGGCTTCAACGAGAAGCAGGAGTACCTAGAGGACAGTGGCTTCGATCCCGACGACTTGTACTCCCCGGTCGACATTCCTGTGGAGATGGCGTCCAGTTTCCGCGGTCTTCGTTAGAGTCTTCATTAGAGTTATTCATGAGAGTCTATACTTTTCTTTTAGACCCGAGAGTCATTTTTTTAATAATGTTTGAGATATTAATAAAACATTATTTCGATATTACTATGACATTGATATATATATATATATATATATATATTGATCCTGACATACATATATTGTGCCTCCAATTTTGTTCTTATAAATCTGGGTGCGACAGTGGGCGACAGAGGTAGACGGCGTACGAGGGCCAGCAAGACAAGGTGTGACGATGGTCGAGCTTTGAGTGAAGCAGGTGGAGGTCAGGAGGTGGGTGAAAGAGAGTTTGGTAAGGGAGGTGGAAGAGGATAAAGGGGAGGAGAAGAAACATTAAGGCCTTGTTCAGTTGGCAAAAATTTTTGGGTTTTACTCCTGTAGCACTTGATCCCTCAACACAAAACGAAAGAGGCTTCTACTGGCTGCAAGGCAAGGGGCATTTGCCAACCTGTTCACTCATGTTCATTTTTGCAGTTTTTTGTTGGGCATTATGGACATCTAGAAACAAGATGGCAATAGATAAAAGCTTCCCTAATGCACCTACTGATGTTCTATTTGTCGCAATGTCATTAATGCAGATGTGGAGTACTCTGATTAAGGAGAAGGACAAGGAGCGCATGATTCAGGTGAAGGAGAGGATCCTAGGATGATTGAAAGCTTTCTGGCCTAGTGTGGTGGCGCTCAGGAATGTAGTCGAAATCTGAAAAACTAGGTGTTATCTATTTTTCCTTTTGGCATTGTATTGCAGCAGATATTCCCAACAGATGGTTATATTCACAAACAGAGGTAAAACTCCTAAAAATGGAAGAGGCTTCCTCAATCAGCTGACTGTGTGTCTCTGCCTAGCCAAGACGACGCACAATATCATATAAACAAAAATAGAAGAAGGAAGGAAAGAAAAAAAAGAGTGTTATGAAGATTTCATCATACTTCTTTTACATGTCAAGATAAGTTATTGGACTCTACTAACGCGTGCTCATGCAGGATTTAGGTTTACTGTGCACACCTCGCACCTACTTCCCCAACTCTGGCACTCTCGTCCCTGCCACCGGCCACCACCTCGCCACGGGCGCTAGGGTTTGCTAGAGTTCCGACGAATCCTAGCATCCGCGGCGGCCGCCCTCTCCCCCCGCCTCCCACCGTCATCTTCTCTGGCTCCGGGGAGCTCCCCCCCCCAACACATCATCTTTTCCAGCTTCGGCGAGCCTCCTTTGCCCTGTCAAATCCCGACCACCTCCATCGCTAGGGCCCCTAAACCGTCTGACTGCATCCTCACCATCTGGCCTATCTTCCTCCCCAAACTCCCTTCCTTGTAAACCCACCAGAGTTTGGGAAGAAGGGGAAGAGAGCTCGCTGAAATTCTAAAAACCAAATCTAGTAGGAGGAGGAGGTGGTGGATCCTACCTGACCGCCACCGGACCTAGGGGATCCACCGGTCACTGGAGCAGAAGAGAGCGTGTGGGAACGAGGGTGTGCGGGAGCTGGAGAGGGCGTGCGTGTTGAGCCGCGGGAGAGTCCGCCGCCGCTATGCCACCGGTCATCGGAGAGGGAGAAGGTGTGCGGGAGTGGGACAAGGCGTGTGAGGACGGAGGCGTGTGAGAAGGGACGTATTCTGCACTGTGGTGCACTCCCATCCAACCATTGACTCACGTGGCATCACTCTCATTCTTTCCACCTAGGAGTACAGCTCTCTACTCTGACGAGTAGACGACGAGCTGAGTGAGCATTGATAGGCATGGGCGCATGTCCCCTTGTCACCCGAGTTGTTGCAGTTGGACACAAGAAAGAACCGTGAGAGACAGGACTCGCTACAACATGAGCCGGCAGTGCTATTCTACACCCTAGATGTAGCTACACCAAGACACAAAAAGGTATCCATGAAATACTGAATAATACTGACCACGTTCAGTATTAGTAAGTATTACACATCAGTATCATCATTATAATAGTTTGGTGTAGAATATTATGCTACACCTAGGGTGTAGAATAGCACTTGGTAATCTCTAGCATCCACACAATAATAATCAAGGATGTTCACAACTACTTGTCCTATGACACATATAGGAGTACAAATTAAATCTGAGTTGAGGAACAGCTATGTACGCGTAGAAGAGCATCTATCGTGCATGTACATATATTAGCTAGTTGACAAACAATGTACGGAGTATGTTGTAGTCACTAACGACCTGATTCTAAGCCCATAGCAACTCTCTTCGTGATGCTAAAATTCCCCGTACTAAGAGCCTCTGAGTTAATTAACGATGACTCTCCAAGCAAGCTGTCCAACTCTTCTGGATCCTTATGTGCCCATGGATGTTGCAAGACCTTTCTCAGTCTATCAAGCCTATCCGCAACTTCCTTCATTGACGGTCTATTTGCGCTGCACATTTCCAAGCATTGTCTTGCTAACTCTGCAGTCTCCTCAAGAATCTCCAAATTCTCATTGTTCTTGATTTCATCGTCCAGGATATCATCTAGCTTCTTCTCCTTCATTGCATACAAAAACACCATAGACAGGCTCTTCTCATGCTCGGGTCCTTGGAGGTTGAACGCCTTCTTGCGTGTGAGCAACTCTAGGAGAACAACTCCAAAACTGTAAACATCACTCTTATCTGTTAAGTGGCATGTCTGCATGTATTCAGGATCAAGGTAGCCACAAGTTCCTTGGACAAGTGTTACAAACTGTGACTCATCGCTTGGTGCCAGAATTGATGCTCCGAAGTCGGATACTTTGGCTGTTAGGTCACCATTGAGAAGTATGTTGGTAGACTTGACATCACCATGGAGGATTGGTGGGGATGCACACGAATGAAGATAGGCTAAGGCATCTGCAGACTCATAAGCAATCCTTAGGCGAGTGTCCAAGGAGATGTGTCGGCTATGGTTGCCATGGATGAGATGGAACAACGTGCCATTTGGGATGAACTCATACACCAGCATAGGGACTTCAACTTCCAAGCAACAGCCAAGGAGCTTTACAATGTTCCTATGGTTGATCTGGGATAGGATCAGCATCTCCTTGCCGAACTCTTTCTTTTGTTGTTCATCAATTGTCATGCATTTTTTCACGGCAACTTCCATATTACCCTTCATAATTCCCTTATAAACTTTTCCATGGCCCCCATGGCCGATGACTTGTTGTTCAGCGAACCTGTCTGTGGCTTGTTGCAGTGCTTCTTCGGAGAATATTTCGAATGGAACTCCCTGTTGTGACTTCATCTCTTGGAATAGAAGTAGACCACCATGCTGTCGGAAATACTTCTGCTTGATGTGGTGTAAGTTTCGCCTCTCTCTGATTAAGTATGCACAGGTGATGCCCACCACAAGAACCACAAGTCCAATACTCGCACCTGCATGATTATAAAATCTGAGCACTTTGATCACGAGTCAACATATATATAGTGTACGTATGTAAGTTCTTTGCAGCCTACCAACAACTGGCACCATCCAAATAGACTTGCGATTTTCCACGCAGACGCTATTACTGTTCTTGCTTTGTCCTCGTGGGCATGAACATGTGAAACTCCCCAATGTATTTTCGCAAATTCCAGCGCACGGGTAAGTAACATTGTCATTGCACTCATTAATATCTGGAGTTGCATAAAGATATATATATATATATATATATATATATAGGTCAATCATTTTTTTTTAGGAACTATTGTTTGGTTGAAAAAATGAGTGACTTTGCTAGAGGGAGTGGCTTTGCATGACAATAAAAAAACAAAAAGGAAAAAATGTAGTGGGCGCATATGAAGATGAACCTGTGCATCCATCGACGATATAAGGGTTGCCATTATATCCTTTGGAGCATTTACATGCGTAGCCTGCATCATTCACAACACAGTCGCTATTGTTGGCAATACACGCATAGGACGTCTTGTTGATTTTGGCTTCTTCACATGTAGTATTTTGTGCAATCGCCCATTCCATCACAGCCGGTGATCTTCCCTCATCTGAGTCATATAACACCGTCGATGTGAGATAAGTGGTGCTGAAGTTGAAGGTGGCGTTCTGCATCACGCTAACATAATTGCAAGGGTACTTCCACCACATCTCAGAGGTGTTATATAACGGGTTGAAGTAGCCCTGATAATACTGCACGCCGCTCGGAAGGTCCACCTGACAGCAGCCCGCCGTACCAGAGCATGAGCCGTTAACCATGGCGATTGTATCGTTGCATGTTGACCAGCAGCCGATTGTGTACTGCAAATGTTGGGCATCGACATGCATATGGGATTTTCATATATACATGTGTTGCTATTATGTTAACAGAACTCAGCTCGTCATATATATCAAGATTACTTACAGTGTCGCTGAGCATGTAGGCAAGACTGTTGCACCCAAGAACAATGACTTTGTTATCGTAGCGCGATAGCACGAAGGGCCTCCCAATAACATTAACCCATGCACTGTTGCTTATCGTGCTACCCGTGGAACTGTCGTCGAAGCACTGCCGAGAGATAAAAGTCTTGAGCCATACCTTGTTTTCCTGCACAGAGATCTTGATCACCTCCAGGTTACCCATAACCAGCTTCCTGGTAGTTGTGTTGCACTGGAGATGAAATAAGTTGCTGGTGTCGTTCACACACTGTGGTTCTCTGGCGACGAACGGATATGGGACGTCGATCCCGCCACAGCTCGCCATCGTTGCGCAGCCGGGAGGCTGGGGACTCGGTGCCTCCGGGACGGCGTCTGCAGCGGCGGCAGCGAGCACCCACACGGCCACCACAAGGCAGACGAGAAGAAGCCGTGAGAAGAACTCCATTGGGATGATCTGTTTTTTTTTTCACGGCACTCTAGGTTGGCTAGGAGTAGGCTATATATATATATATATAGTAGAGGCAGAGATGGAGAGACTGGCCTGTGGCCTGAGTTCACTAATTAATGTGATCGCACGCACGCCATGACGCCATGCGCCAAGCGTGGACTGACCTTTGTTTTTGATTTTTTTTTTCTTTTTATTTTAGGCTTCCTGCGTATCAAGGTCAGTTACTGGTGCACTAAGGACACTCCACGACGTAGACTCTCCCTCCATCCCTGAATAAATCAATTCTTAGAATCTGTGCCGGTCAATTTTTTTAAAGTTTGACCAACTTTATAGAAAAGAGTAAAAATATCTATAATCCAAAATGAACATATTATGAAAATATATTCTATGATGTATCTAATGATACTAATTTGATATCATAAATCTTGACGTTTTATTTAAAAAATCGGTCAAAGTTTAAAAAGTTTGACTTAGGACAACTCTAGGAATCTATTTATTTAGAGATGGAGGGAGTATAAGTTTATTTATTACCTCAAAGATATCATAGACTTACAGCCAGCTTGCTGCCTGTAAGGTTCTTTTCCTAGTCTGCTCATATATTAGTTAGCTTTTCACAATTAATACATGGTCCACTTGTCTGTCTCACATAGCTGTTGTTGTGACTGCGCCGGTTGTAAGCTTACAGACCGCTTCTTCCCTTTTTCCTCTTCTCTCTCCTCCATCAGTTGCAATACCTCTCAAACACTTCTGGCGGGCCGGGTCATACATTTCACTGTCCTCATAACGTCTTGTGCACTGCACTAGCTACCATCATAAATACATACATTGAATCACCTCTCGCATCTCTCTATCATTCTTTCCACACCTGCAGCTCTCTATAGCTAGGAATCTCGATCGACGCCAAGCAAGTGCAAGTGTACGTGTATGTGAAAACTGAGCATTGTCTAGGCATGGGCGCATGGCCCCTTGCCATCCGAGCTGTTGCAACTGGGCACAAGGAGAAGGAGTCCTTGACCAAAGTGGGAGACACGACTCATTCCAAGTTTCGGCTGCCTGCTTCAATCCACTACTACACTACCCTCTCCGTCCATGAAAGAATCAATTCCTAGAGTTGTCTTAAGTCAAACTTTTTAAACTTTGACTAAACTTCTAAAAAAACTATCAAGATTGATGATACCAAATTCATATCATTAGATATATTATAAAATATATTTTCATAACGTGTCCATTTTATATCATAGATGTTATTACTCTTTTCTACAAAGTTAGTTAAAGTTTAAAAAGTTTGACCGATACAGATTCTAGAAATTGATTCTTTCGTGAACAGAAGGAGTACTGTTGAAATCCTCCGTATCATCTCATAGCTCGCATGTTACTCTTCTAACTACTACACCCCAAACTGACTAGAATCCATACGAGATATTGTTGCTCCTCGCATTATCTTCATCTGATTTTGAAATCAATATTGAGAACTCTAAACAAATTCAAATTAAAATGATGTCAACTACGAAGCTGTAAAACTTTTTGAAATCTACAACTTTGACATTGATCATTTTCCCATCCAAGATCATTTGAAAATTAAGTAGTGACAAATTCAAATATAATTTTTCTTGGATAGATGATTTAAAATGAAAAATTGTCAGGTACAAGGTTACATAAGTCATAGAGATCTACATATTTGGTTTTGGTTGTTGTTTCTCCATCGAGATCATTTAAAAATGTTGAATATAAGAAATTCAAAGGTAATTTTCCTTGGGTATATGATTTTAAATGAAAAGTTGTGAACTACAAAGTTGTATAACTCTTTAAAAATCTACAACTTTAATTTTGATTATTTCTCTATATATCCGAGACCATTTGAAACAATTGAAATTCAAATGTGACAAATTCAAAGTAAGTTTCGTTGGATAGATGTGTCGGGGGTCCACAAAAGGGGTACCCCCAATCAACGCAAACAAATAGGTTAAACCTAGAACACCAACTAACAAACCCAGCTAAGCTAACCTTCCAAGAAACCAACCCCTCGGAGCCTGCAACGCTAGCACGCCACCAGGGAGCTTAGACTGGTCAAGACCTTACTGGCCACCTCCTGGTAGCCCACCCCTCGAACCCGCTACAGCTGTGCACCGCTCCTCGGGACCTCGAGCCCCTCCGGCACGATAGCCCACCCCTCGAGGCTCGTCTCGACCTAGGCCTCGAGATGGAGCTCAACCCCCACTCACCCGAGCCCTCAGCGCCCGGCCTTGAGCGAGTGCGCCACTACCCTTCGAGGCCCCCCACGAGGAGGAAACTTCCTGCTCCCTAACCCCATACCGCGCATTTAATGCTTCCACCTACTCCAGTCACATCCTCTGCAGCCCGACGTGTACCACAGTAACCAGGGCGGAGTCAAGTCTCGTTTTCACCACAAGCATGGGCAAAAGGCGCCAGTGCGGCACTGTTAACCCATACCCTACACTGTCGCACGTCCAAGCCACGTCTCGAGGCCCGGATTTCTGCTGCTCAATCGGGTTTCCCGGGACTTGCCCATAACTACGGAGACTCGAGCCCCCGTAGGCGCCACCTCGAGGCTGACTCTGAGCCCCTCGAGCCCTGACTGCTTTCATGCTTTTGGAGGACAGGTACCCCAAGACCCGGAGGGACCCCGCCGTGTCCTGTATGTGCCGGGATGGGTGTTGTACGGCTTCCACATCGCCACGCCTCCACGTCCGCGCCCGGGGTGGAGGCCACGCTCCAAGGACGCTTCAACAGCAACGCCCACGTCGGCTCCAGTGGCCCCGACAAGACAGGATTCCTACCCTACGCCATATCGAGCGCTGTACATATCTATCCTGTGTAAAACCTGGCCTCCTCTTGTTCTATAAAAGGGGACGCCAGGGCCCTTCGCGCGGGGGGACAGAACGCGAGTCCACGGTTACACAACTCCGGGTTACAAAATACACGAGTCCACACACACGCACTCCCGAGTCCGGACTCCGGTCCACGCTCATTGAGCTTGTATTCGCCCCTGTACAAGCACTTAGGTGCAAGTAATACAAGAACCTCCTCCCCCGCTGGACGTAGGGCCTTCTTCGCCCGAACCAGGATAAATCCTTGTGTCATCTTGCATCACCATCCAGGAAGAGAGCACGCGATCACATTACTCGTTGGTGTCATACCCCCGGGTCCGAAACACCGACAGTTGGCGCGCCAGGTAGGGGGCTTCGCGTGTCCGAGTCGATTTCTCGTTGTTTTCTGGATGGCTTCATCCCCTCCTTCGTTCTCGGCTGGTGCCGTCATCTGGCTCGGGAGCCTCGAGTTCCTGGCCACCGGCAACGGCAACGAGCTGACTCTGCTCTCCACGGAGAGCCTGAGCGGAGAGCGTGTCGCGCCACCCCGCGCGGGGGGCATGGCGCGTCGCCCGCACCACCACGCGTCGCCACCTCGTGAGCGGCGCCGTCGTCACCGTCGTCGCGGGCACAGGCGGTGCCCACGGCAAACACCCACGTCTCCGTAGCCGGCGCAGGGTCCCCGAGGGGAAACCAGCCCGGCGCGCGGCCGGAGACTTCCGGGGCGCGTGCGCACTCCCCCGGCGAGTTCGTGTTTGTCACGCGCACGGACCGGGAGCCAGGCCAGAGGCCCCCGAGCCGTGCTCCGTCGACACCACTTGGCCTCCTCCCGCACGGGGCGTACCGCGCTCGACGCCAGCGGTTCCCGTCTGGCCTCAACAACTCCGCGGCTGTCTACGCCCCCCACCTCGACGAGCGCCGTCAGGACCGGGCGACCGCAGAGCGGGGGGAGCGTCCGGGCGTACTCCTACGAGCCACCACCGACCTGGAGATCGTCTACCCCGCGCACGTCGACCGCGGCCTCTCACGAGCCGTCGGGCCACCTCGTCAAGCCACCTTCAGGGAGTGGTACCGCGAGCTGCAGTCCCGACACGAGCCAGGGCGGCGCGGCATTAGCAGCTCCGACTCCGATGAGTACGACTACCACGACCCTGACCTCTGGGACCCTACCAGGGATTGTTTCCAGCTCGAGGGGGTCATGGGCGATGCCGAGGACGACGGCGACGACGACACCAGGCCGGCGCTCAACCTCGAAGGGCCCGGAGACGTGGCTGCGGCAGGCGGATCACGCATTCAGGGGAGAAACGAACCCCCGGCACCGGCTGCACCATCTCAGCACAGCGACGACCGAGCGGCGCAGCTCGCGCAGCTGCGGGAGGCCATCGCCAAGGCTGAGGAGGACCGACAACGCCTGCTGCAGCTCGAGAAAACCCTAGCACAAGAACCAGCCCAGCCTCGAGGCGCCGGTGTTCGTGGCCGAGCTCGAGAGGTCCACCGGCAGATCCTCGAGGACGGGGCGCCAGCACGCCCCGAGGTATGCTTCCCGCGAGCCGGGCAGAACGTGGTCGCAGCCGCCATGTTGCTCCGCGATCTACCCGCCGTCTCCAACCCTGACGCCAGGCGCATGCTCGGGGAAATGAAGAACCTCCTCGAGACAGCCACTGTGCAGCAGGCCGAGAGCTCGGCGTCACGCCGGCGCGGAGCAGCCTCGGGGAAGCCGGCGGACACGCCCCGCAACGAGCGCGAGGCATCCGTCCACCAAGCCGGACGCCTCTCGAGCTAGGCCAGTCCGCGAACGGATCATCGACAACCGGCCACCTCGAGACCCCAATGACGCCCGCAACGACATCAACCGACGGCGCAAGGACAAGGGGGCCCAAGAGCGTGGCTATAGCGCCCATCGAGGGGGGCGCTACGACAGTGACGAGGACCGGCAAGTCCTCGAGCCCCCGGGCCCCAGAGTCTTCAGCCGGGCCATCCGCAGCTCAACCCTCCCCGACCGCTTCCGACCGCCGACCAACATCGTGAAGTATGACGGGGAGGTCGAGCCCAAGCTCTGGCTCTCGGACTTTCCGCCTAGGCTGCCAACTGGGCGGAGCGAAGAACGACGACCGTGTGATCATACGCCAACTCCCACTTTACCTCTCGGACACCGCCCGCCGGGGGCTCGAGGGGCTCCCGCCGGATCGGATCGACGACTGGGCTGACCTAGTCAGGGTCTTCGACGGGAATTTCAAGGGGACTTGCGTGCGCCCAGGCAACCCCTGGGATCTACGGCGTTGCAGGCAGGCAGGCGGACGAGCACCTCCGCGACTTTGCTTCGACTGATTCTCGAAGCAGCGCCTCGAGCTCCCCCACGTGCCTGATGAGGACGTCATCTCAGCGTTCCTCGCGGGCACGACATGCCAAGAGCTAGTTCATGAGCTAGGACGCTACCGTCCCAGGACTGGTCGAGGACCTGATGGATCGTGTCACCAGCTTTGCCTCAGGCGACGAGGCAGTGGGGGCCTTCTTTGGCTGTTCCACGGACAAAGGTAAGGCGGTGACCGCGCCGGAGGGCTCGAACAAGGGCAACGACGCCAAGAACGACAACAATAACAGCAACAAAAAGAAGAAGAACAAACGCAAAGGTCAGAAGGCGAAGCGCGACGCCAATGACGACGACGACGAAGAGGTGCTTGCAGGCGCCCTCGAGCCTAAGAAGCCCCGAGGCCCTCCTGACGGGGCTGTTTTCGACCAGATGCTCGAGGACCCCTGCACTTATCACAGGGGCCCCGTAAATCACAAGTTAAAGGACCTGCCGACTGTTGAAAGGCTACTACTCCAAGCTCGGCGATAAGAAAGAAGACGCGCCTAAGGGCAAGGATAACAATCGGCGCGGCGGTGGGGACGCGGACGGACAACTTCCCCCCGGTGCGCGACTGCTACATGATCTACGGGGGGCCGACCGTCGGGCTCTCAAGCTCGAGAAAGAAAGAAGGAGCGCCGGGAGATCTTTGCACTCGGCCACGACGCCCCCCGGTATCTTGACTGGTCTGATGCGCCGATCACGTTCGACCGTGACGACCATCCGGACCGTGTCATAAACCCGGGGGCGTACCCCCTCGTCGTCGACCCCGTCATCGTCGACGTACGGTTCTCCAAGGTGTTGATGGATGGGGGCTCGAGCCTCAACATCATATACCTCGAGACCCTCGACCTCCTGGGGATTTCAGAGGGTCAGCTCAGACCCAGCGTCGGGGGGTTCCACGGAGTCGTACCAGGGAAGATGGCCCACCCCCTCGGGCGCATCGACCTGCCGGTTTGCTTTGGCACGCCGGCTAACTTCCGCCAGGAGACACTCACCTTCGAGGCGGTTGGATTCCAAGGGACCTACCACGCCATCATCGGCCGGCCAGGCTACGCCAAAGTTCATGGCGGTTCCCAACTACACGTACTTGAAGCTCAAAATGCCGGGGCCAAAAGGGGTCATCACCGTCGACACATCCTACGAGCACGCGTACCACTGCGACGTGGAGTGCGTCGAGCGTGGGGAGGCAAACGTCCAGCTCGACTCGCTCGAGGCCCTAGCCGCCCTGGCCACCGAGGAGGCCCCTGAAGCGAAGCGCCATGCTGGCACCTTCGAGCCGGCGGAGCACACCAAGCTGATACCCGTCGACCCGACCTCGACCGATGGCAAGACGCTGGCCGTCAGCGCCAGCCTCGAGCCTAAATAGGAAGCAGTTCTCGTCGACTTTCTCTGCGCGAACATCGACATGTTTGCGTGGGGCCCCTCGGACATGCCGGGCATACCGAGGGAAGTCGTCGAGCACGCCTTGGAAATCCAGGCCGGGTCCAGACCGGTGAAGCAACGCCTGCGCCGCTTCGACGAGGAGAAGCGCAGGATCATCGGCGAGGAGGTGCACAAGCTTTTGGCGGCCGGGTTCATCAAGGAGGTATTTCACCCAGAGTGGCTAGCTAACCCTGTACTAGTTAGGAAAAAGAATGGAAAAATGCGGATGTGTGTAGACTACACTGGTCTGAATAAAGCATGTCCAAAAGTTCCATTTCCTTTACCTAGAATTGATCAGATTGTCGATTCCACTGCGGGGTGTGAAGTACTTTCATTTCTCGATGCGTACTCCGGCTACCACCAGATTAGGATGAAAGAATTCGACGAGCTCGCTACCTCTTTTGTTACGCCTTTTGGTATGTATTGCTACGTTACAATGCCCTTCGGCCTTCGAAATGCCGGGGCAACGTACCAACGTTGCATGCAACATATCTTTGGCGAACACATAGGCAAAACCGTCGAGGCCTACGTCGATGACATCGTGGTTAAAACCAAGAAAGTCGGGAACCTCATCAGCGATCTCGAGACCACGTTCGAGTGCCTCCGGGCCAAGAATGTGAAACTCAACCCCGAGAAATGTGTCTTTGGTGTGCCCCGGGGCATGCTACTTGGCTACATTGTCTCACAACGGGGGATCGAGGCCAACCCCGAAAAGATCTCAGCAGTCACGAGGATGGGCCCAATTCGAGACCTCAAGGGCGTACAGAAAGTGACAGGCTGCCTAGCCGCTCTCAGCAGATTCATCTCGAGGCTAGGGGAAAAAGCACTACCCCTCTACCGCCTGCTGAAGAAGACGGAACGCTTTGCATGGACCGTCGAAGCCGAGGAGGCCTTAACCAAGTTGAAGGGGTTGCTGACTTCCGCGCCAATCCTCGTGCCACCGCGACCGGCCGAGGGTGACGATCGCCCCGAGCCCCTCCTCCTCTATGTGGCCGCAACCACTCAGGTGGTCATCGCGGTCATAGTCGTCGAGAGACACGAGGAGGGTCATGCGTTGCCGATCCAACGACCGGTGTACTTCACCAGTGAGGTGCTCTCCGAGGCCAAGGTCTAGTACTCGCACATCCAGAAGCTGCTCTACGTCATCATCATCACGAGGCGCAAGCTCCAGCACTACTTCCTCGCTCATCCCGTAACGGTGGTGTCGTCCTTCCCCCTCGGTGAGATCATCAACAATCGGGAGGCCACGGGGCGCATCGCCAAGTGGTCCACCGAGCTAATGGGGGAGGCCATCACCTACGCCCCGCGAAAAGCCATCAAGTCGCAAGCATTGGCGGACTTCGTTGCTGAATGGACCGACACTCAGCTCCCGCCGGCGCAGATTCAAGCCGAGCTCTGGACCATGTACTTCGACGGATCCC
>CM019828.1:185703-217318 GCA_009763385.1 Coix lacryma-jobi var. lacryma-jobi | reverse complement strand
CTTGTATTTGCTTGACTTTTTCTTCCATATCTTTTACTAGGTCAACTCCAAAGAATTCCCTTTCTCCAGGTTCAGACCAACTGAGAGGTGTACGACAACGGCGACCGTACAGTGCTTCAAAGGGTGCCATTTTGATGCTTTCTTGGTAACTGTTATTATATGAGAATTCTGCCAAGGGCCAAACAGTCATCCCAAGTATCTGCGAAGGTGAGCACGCAGGCTCTCAACATATCCTCTAACACTTGGTTGACTCGCTCAGTTTGTCCATCCGTTTGTGGATGATATGCCGTGCTATGCAAGAGCTTGGTTCCAAGTGAGGTATGGAATGCTTTCCAGAATTTTGCGACGAACTGGGTACCACGATCAGAGATAATGGTCTTGGGTATGCCATGGAGTTTTACTATGTTGTTCTTGTACATAGCGGCGTAAGTGGGGACGGTGTAGCTGGTCTTGACTGGCAGGAAGTGAGCTTGCTTAGTGAGACGATCCACGATCACCCAGATGGAATCAAAACCCCTTGGTTTTTTGGGTAGCCCATTGATAAAATCCATACTGATATCGTCCCATTTCCAAGCAGGTACAGGTAAAGGTTGCAATTCTCCTCCGGGCTTCATGTGCACAGCTTTGACCCTCTGGCAAGTATCACATCGAGCAACATACCGGGTGATCTCAATCTTCATCTTTGTCCACCAGAATCTCTGCCTCAAGTCTTGGTACATCTTGTTGCTGCCGGGGTGGATAGAGAATCTAGTCAAGTGTGCTTCATCAAGGATTAACTGCCTCAACTCAGGCACTTTGGGAACTACCAGTCGGTTCTTGAACCAAACCACTCCTACCTCATCAATCCTAAAACAATCCGCTCTTCCGGCTCGGACCCTTTCGATGATGTGTTTGATTCCAGGGTTATCTTTCTGCGCAGTGATGATCTGTTCCCTGATAGGTGCTTCTATCCTGATATTATTCAGAGTTCCCGGTGGAACCATTTCAATACCCTCCCTTTCTAGATCATAACACAGGGAAGAATCGTAGGGTTTCATCACCAGACAGTTGTAGTATGACTTGCGACTGAGCGCATCGGTGACCACATTCGCCGTACCTGGATGGTAATGTACTTCGAGATCATAGTCTTTAATTAACTCAAGCCACCTTCTCTGTCTCATATTCAACTCTTCTTGAGTGAAGATATACTTCAGGCTCTTGTGATCAGTGTACACATTGCAGGTACTGCCCAACAAATAATGGCGCCAGATCTTTAAGGCATGCACCACAGCTGCTAACTCAAGATCATGGGTTGGATAATTCTCTTCATGTTGCTTAAGCTGCCGGGAGGCATACATGATCACTCGACCTTCTTGCATCAAAACACAGCCCAAACCAGTACCAGATGCATCACAATAGACATCAAAGGGCTTTTCGATGTTTGGCTGGGCTAGCACTGGTGACGTGGTTAACAGTTTCTTCAATGTTTGAAAGGCCTGTGTGGCGGAACCGTCCTGATTATAAGAGCTCAAGTATTATCTTAGCCAAATTCGTCTGACTTCGACTGATACTTGAACCCATATAACCCCGGTAGTCCGGAAATCACGAAGGATTTCTAACACCATACATCACACAGGATCGCATTGTTCAAGGATCACATTCGTAAAGATACATCACAGTGGAACGAAACTGAATTTAACATCAGAGTACGAATTTAAAACGGAGTTATTACAATACTGAATTTTAAAAGTGCGGAAGCTTAAATAAGTTTGAAACACGACCACAACACACGTGGTCCAAATAAAACGTTGTTTGATAAATCCGACTCAACACACTCACTCCTCCTTTTTCACATAATGTGCCACTAACAGTCTCAGACCAGCAAAAGAAAAAGGGAAGCTTCTGGACGACCCTGCCCTGGGCCTACTCCTCATCACCTTCCACCGGGTAGAGGCAGTGCTTACAATAGCCAAAGTAGACCTAGCCATCTGCAACAAACGGGATAAACCCTGAGTACGGGAATGTACTCAGCTAGACTTACCCGTCCAACTGAAAATAAAGACTCCAAGGGTATGCAAGGCTTTTGAGGTAGAGCTGGGATCTTTCAGTTGCGAAAAGCTCAGATTCAGATAAGGGGTAATTAATGATAAAGATGAGCTGCCATTTTTAGACCTATTCCTTAACTCTAGGTTTTTCACCTGTACTAGAGCACTCACTTGAATCTACCAATCAATAATATAACCATATCCAGTTGACTTGTCCACATTTTAGTTGAACCTTAAATCATCACATGGAGTTGTATCGTGGTGAAGCTCGCCATAGTTTCCCACTAACCGGGGGAGACGGCGACTCGAATCGAATTCCAAACCAACTGGTGAAAGACCTTTAATACCAGCCCACACTTTCCCCGTCGGGTCCATGCATTGGGCAACCGCTCGATGCTTGTTCGTGGTGGTAATCGTCGCGGCTCACAGCACGGACCGCCCAATTGGAACCTGGCGATGGCCTCACGCGGCAGATCGCAATTTTCATACTAGAGGGCACGACACGGGTTAAGACCGGCCCGAACAGCTTCTAACCGGCTTTGGGGTCGATGATTACAGCACCGACATATCCCTATGTAAAAGGGCGCGTTCAAAAATGAACGAGGGCCAACATCGATACAAACCTACACGATCCAACGGACGGACTGCCCCAAGTTTCCAAACTTGTGCCTTGCCTTCCAGTTGACCGTATTTCATTACTACTCAGGTTCTTTTTCACGATAGCAAATATAGCCAACCGTGATCCGGTAAATACCCATCTGGGTATTACGGAAACATCCTTAACTACCACTTTATTAAGCAGGCTAAGCAATTCTACATTGTAATTAAATAACAGGATAACAAGGTAGATATTAATCAATAACCAAGGAATGGTAATGCAGCAAGTAGGATTCATTCCAACTCCTAAACCTAATGCATCACAATATAAAAGGACTCAAGTAATTTTAATTGCAAAAGATAGGAGGCTTAATATGCTCCGGGGCTTGCCTTGGGTGAAGACCGAGGCCTCGTGGGAGGGGCACTCGGGCAAGTTAGTGTCGCTGGTGGGGTCGACTTCCTCGGCTTGCTGGAGCTCCGGAATCTGCTGCTCGGCGCTTATCTCCTGCTCGGGCTCCGGGAGTGTCGATCCTATTGCATGCGACGAATAATAAATAATTAGAATGCGGGTGCAAGATGTGAGGTATGAAAAGAATATTTCTTGCAAACCAACAAAACCAACTTGTTGAACCACTTTTGACATTGAGGTAAATACTTATTTAATTCATAAAACAAAATCCATTTATTCACCTTTTTCTTATTTAATAAATCAAAAGAAACTTAGGTTTGAACTGCAAGTGCACTTTTCTGGACTCAGAAAAATCTACGAAAATTCCAGAAGGCAAACAACACTTACTGGACTCCACTGAACAAATTCCAGCCAAAAATAAAATACAGAACTGCAGATGCAAAAATAACAAATAAACTGCTCAAAAGGTACTTTGAACTAGCTCCTTATCCAAAAAGTGTCAAACAGCAGAGTTCATAATTTTTCTGGCTTCTTTTACTCAAAAGCATTCTACTGCACAAAACTTGTGGCCAGAGCATAAACATACAAGCCTACACAAAATAAACAAATCTATCCCAAATTAAACCACTTGAACTACACCCCTACTGGAAAAGGGTGATAAACTCCACTTCATATTTTTCCCAGATTCTACTTCACATTTTATACTTATCAAGAAAGTTCCATGAACAGAAACATTATATTATTTCTTACATGAATTTCCAAAGGAAAACACAAAAAAGTACATTTGTAAAGCAACTTCAGATTTTTTCACATAACAGGTCGTGCTTACATTTTTCTTAGCTTGAACGTCATGAACAGAGACTACAAAAATTTTCCCAGATTTTATTTTGACATATAAAACACCTTAACATTATTTCCAAGAAATCAGCTAAACAAGACTTTAAACCATAACAGAAACTTTTTCCACATAAACAGTGCATCACATATTTTTACAGGTGTAAAACAAAATAATAAACCTACACAAAATTTTCCAAGAATTATCTCAACCAGAAAATATATATAACCATTTATCTAAACAAAAGCTCATAAACTGAATAAACGAAAACAGCAAAATAAACTTCTACCAAAAATACTTTCATATTTTTCCATGGTAGATCTACTCATAAACAAACTATCAAAACTGAAAACACTCCATTTGGATTTGTAAAATGTGCTACCCAAAAATAACAAGCATCTCTGGAAAATAAAACCCTAAAAGAAAAACATTTGAAATCTCCCGGCTTGGCTTGCGTGAACCTGGTCCAACTCGACCCAACCTGGCTCGAGCGCACGGCGGAAGGTGTGTGTTCGCTCGAGGCCCGGCTCGAACGAGACAGTGCCCGAGGGTTCGCTCGAGGCCTAGCTCGAGCGAGATGATAAAAACAAAGTCTGTCCGAGGCCTGGCTCGGAGGCTCGGGCGAGACGGAAAATCAATCGCCCGTCCGAGGCCTGGCTCGGAGGCTCGGGTGAGACGGAAAATCAATCGCTCGTCCGAGGCCTGGCTCGGAGGCTCGGGCGAGATGGAAAACAGGGGAGAATGGTTGACCGACGAAAGCTCGTCGACGGTGAGGTCGCCGGCGGTGAGGCTAGGCTCGATAGACTCGTCTCGACGAGGCACATCCAGCGGTGGTGTTGGTTTGGCCAGAGGGTGACCGTAGCTCGCCGGCGACGAGCCATGGCGGACGATGGCGGCGGTGAGGCTCGGCTTGGCCGTGTCCGGCGGTCGCCGGAGAAATTGGCGCGTGCGCAGTGCTTCGTGAACCCTAGGGAGCTACGTGAGTGGGTCGGTTTGGCTCGGATGGCTCCAGGAGAGCTTGGCCTCGTGCATGGCCGCGGCGGACGGCCATGGCGCTCAGCCGGGGAAGAAGGCGTGGGAGAGAGCGATAGCGTTGAAGCTAGGTGGTGTTCTCACCTTGCCTTGGCTTGGTGATGCTCGACGGCGAAGGAGGTAGACGCTGGAGGTCGTGTCGGGGAGGAACGACGATGCGGGCTCTGCGGTGGCGACGACGAACCGAAGGGGGCGTTTCGTCCTCCGGCGGCGATGGGGCTTGGTCGGGGACGACAACGTGCGCACGGCGTGTGCACGGTGTAGGCGGAGAGTCTGGCGAGAGAGATTGGATGGTGGTGGTCGGGTGTGGCCGGAACGGCGGAGGGGAGTGATGGTGGTGAACGGCCGGCGAGGGTGGCGGACGCTTGCATGCTCGTGGGAGCGGAGAGGGAGTGAGAGCGAGAGCGAGTGGGAGTTGTGTGCGCGGTGAGCGAGGGAGTGAAGGGGGTGCTCGGGGTTTTGATCGGCTTGACCGGCCGGTGGTCATGGCGGGGCCACGGCGGCGCGGTCGGCGAGGCAGCGCGGGCGATGCCGTGCACGGCGAGCGGGCGCGGCAGGCGAGGCGAGCGGAGAGTGGCCGGGGGAGATAGCTTGCATGCTCGGGTGAGAGAGGATCGAGCGAGGAGTGGCCGGCGAGGATCCTCGGCAGGATACGGCGGCCACGTGGCGGTTGCGGCCGGCGTACGGCGCGGCGTGTCAGCGGCGGCAGTGCGCGGCGCGCGGGCGAGTGCGGGAGCGGGCCGGCGCACGCGAGCGGGCGAGCTGGGCCGGCGCGCGCGAGTTGGGCCGAAAGGCCAGATGGGCCGAAAGGTGGGGCGCGGGAAAAATCGTTTTCCTTTTTCTTTTTCCAAATTCTTTTCAAAGTTTGACCACTCAAAAACAGTGTCAAAAACTCCAAACTAGGTTTTGACCCAAACATAAAAGTTGCTCAAAATATTTTTCTCTACAACCTTCGTATAAGACACTTTTTCTGAAAACCATTTTTAAATCCTCTACATAAATAAAGCCAAATAAATAAACAAAAGGCAAAAAGCACTCATATGCACATGAAATGATGCAATGCATTGCTTATGCTCCTTTAGTAGCTAATGAAGTTCCTAATGCAGTGCTTGACACTAGGGTGTCACAGCCTGCTCACAGGCTGGTGACCAGACAAACTTCACAGAATTCTTCAATAACTCGGTGATAGGCTCGGCGATTCTGGAGAAATCCGGAATGAAACGGCGATAATATCCAGCCATTCCCATGAAGCTGCGGACTCCGTGAACAGTGGTAGGTGGCTTCCAATCCAGAATGTCTGCCACCTTTCCGGGATCGACTGACACACCTTCAGCGGATAGGACATGACCAAGGAACTGTATCTGATCTAACCAGAACTCACATTTACTGAACTTGGCATAAAGCTGATGATCTCTGAGGCGGGATAGAACGATACGAAGGTGTTCGGCATGCTCTTCAGGGGTTTTTGAGTAGACAAGGATGTCGTCAATGAACACGACCACAAATTTATCGAGCTCCGGCATGAATACGAAGTTCATGAGGTACATGAAGTGGGCAGGGGCATTGGTCAAACCGAAGGACATGACCAGGTACTCATATAGGTCGTACCTAGTAGTGAAAGCTATTTTAGGAATGTCTTCGGGATGTATTTTTATTTGGTGGTAGCCAGATCTGAGGTCAATCTTGGAGAATACTCTGGCTCCTGCTAGTTGGTAAAAAAGAACGTCAATACGAGGCAAGGGATATTTATTTTTGATGGTGACTTCGTTGAGTGGGCGGTAATCAATGCATAATCTGAGACTCTTGTCTTTCTTCTTCACAAAGATTGCAGGACAACCCCAAGGAGATGAACTTGGGCGAATGAAGCCCTTATCCAGCAACTCTTGTAACTGGATTTTTAGCTCTGCCAACTCTCTGGGAGGCATTCGATAAGCTCTGCGGGATATAGGAGCAGTCCCGGGCTTAAGCTCTATGGCAAACTCAACATAACGGTCAGGAGGCAGGCCAGGCAAGTCCTCTGGAAAAACATCAGGAAATTCACAGACCATGGGGATGTCTCTGGTCTCCTGAACATAGGTGGTATTCAATTGCGTGGTTGCTGGTTTCGGAGGCATTGGGAGTTGGAGAAGGAGCTTGGAGGTACTGTTAGGAATGTCCACTCTCACAACCCTATTCAGGATGTCAATCATGGCTTTATACTGGCACATCTAATTCATGCCTAAAATGACATCTATTTCCTGATCACGTAGCACTATCATGGTGGTAGGAAATACATGTTCCCCCAACATCACTGGTATATTACGAATCACCTCCTTAGTACTTATACGCCCTCCAGGCGAAAATATGCAGAAATTTTCTTTCAATTCCCCAATTGATATCCCATGCTCAATGACAAATGTACGACTGATGAAGGAATGCGATGCACCGGAATCAAACAGCACGACTGCAGGATAATTGGCAACAGGAAAAACCTACCGATCATGACGGGCTCCCCTTCTAGGATGTCGCTGACAGCAGTGTAGTAGACTTGCCCGTGCTTCTTGACAACCTTGCCCTTCTGAGCATGCTGCTGCTGGACATGGTACTGCTGCTGCTGAGGTCCTCCAGGACCCTTCTGAGTGTTCTGAGCATACCTCTTGGGCTTTGGGCACTCACGAGCCCAATGGCCAGTCTGGCCACAGTTGTAGCAGGGATGGTTGTAGGCGGTTTGTGGGGTGGTGATACGAACACCTGGGGCATTCGGCTGCGTGGCACTTTGCTGGTTGGCGTTGTGGGTGGTGGCCGCAGTACGGACGACCACTTGCTGGTGGGGGTAAGGTGGGCGATTTTGGTGGTGGCTAGGGTGATAGATGACCCTCTGGCGCTTGTGACTGCCAGAGAAACTGCTAGATCTTGCTTTCTTCTTATTTTCCTCTTGGTACTGGCGATTGCTCTCCTCAAAAGCAACAGCCCGGTCAACGGCATCATGATACGAGCCGGTCAGGTTATTGGACATACTTCTGCGGATCTTGGGGTGCAGTCCCCTAAGGAAACAGTCCCTCTTCTTCTCGTCCGTGTTGACGTACTCCGAGGCATACTGGCTAAGGTGATTGAACTGACCCACGTACTGCATCACTGTGGAGTCCTTCTGCTACAGTGCCAGAAACTGATCAAGCTTCATCTTCATCACTCTAGAAGGGATGTGATGTGCACGGAAAGCTGTGCGGAACTCTTCCCAGGTCAACTGATGGCCCTCTGGCTGGGCAGCCAACAGGTTGGCATACCAAGCGCTTGCTGGACCACGAAGCTGCTGAGAAGCGAACCGGGGCTTCTGGGTGTCGGTGCAGTGGAGAAGACCAAACTTCTGCTCCATGGTGCGGAGCCAATCATCAGCTTCGAGGGGTTCATCAGCCTTGGTAAAGACCGGTGGACGGGTTTTGGTGAAATCCACATATGTGGTCTCGTTGTTGATGTTGCGGCGACCATGGTGGCCATTGTTCTGCTGCCCTTGGTTTTGAGCCATCAGGTTAGCAGCGTCTGCCAAGGCTGCGATGGCATCTGCTAGCGTAGCAGGTATAGGTAGAGGGTTTGGAAGGTCGGCCTCCTGAGAACTTCCAGCTCCAGTGCGAGTGTTCACAGGCATCTGTTAAGTGACTTGGAACTTAGCATCCATTGATTAAGTTCTGAAAGCAACTGACTGAAAAACTTCACTGATACAAAGGTAGATGATTGATAAAGATGACTGACAGATAACAACAGACTGATAAGGGGAAAAGATACGAAAAGAAAGATACAGATCCAACTTAACAAAAGACAGACTAGCGCCCCAAACCTAGACTAAGGGTTTTGGTAAGCAGGTGGTTGAAAGGTCCTAAATGGCTAGAGGGGGGGTGAATAGCCTATAGAAATTCTTCAACAACACTTAAACAAACTTGTTATACAACTAAATGGCGTAGCAAAGATAGCGCTAGCTCTACAAAAGTGCAAGCCACCTATCCACAATGTGAAACACTACACAAGATAGGAAAACTAGAATAGCAACAACATATAAATAATACTTGCAAGAATGTAACAAGAATAAATACAAGAGATAGGAGTATGTATACCGATCCGGCAAGAGATTAATAAATGAATATCAATGAATACCACGGAGACAAGTTGACACAATTATTTTTCCTCCGAGGTTCACTTGCTTGCCGGCAAGCTACGTCCCCGTTGTAGCGATACACCCACTTGGAGGTTCACGCGCTAATAGGCATCACACGCCTAACCCTCAATAGGGTGCCGCACAACCAACACAAGATGGGGATCCACAAGCTACGAGCAATCCACTAGAGTTACCTTTGGCGCTCCGCCGGGGAAGGTACAAGAAACCCCTTACAAATCACCGGGAGATGGCCACGAACAATCACCACTCGTGCCTAATCTCCTCCGCTGCTCCAAGCCGTCTAGGTGGCGGCAACCACCAAGAGTAATAAGAATATCCGCAGCAAAACACAATCGCCAAGTGCCACTAGATGCAAACTCACAAGCAAATGCACTTGGATCTCTCGATCTCACTTGGATTCGCACTAACAAGCAAAGAGATCGAAGGGAGGGATTAAATCTTGCTCAAGAGGATGTTCAAGAAGTCAGAGAGTCAAGAAGAACCCCCCAAAGGCGGCCACGTTCAATATATAGGGAAGGGGCGGCGGCGGCCCGAACCCTACCTTCCTGCGCATGGTCGGTAGTACCGACCCCTCCTGGGCGGTACCACCGACAGAGTCAAACTAGCCGTTTCCCGTACGTCCCGCTGATTTAGGCGAGGCACCGACTTCGGTCGGTACCTCCGAGGTCGGTAGTACCGAGGTGATGGCGGTACTACCGCCAGGCCAAAAAGCGCCGCGACCAGAGAGCTCTGCGAAAAACCAGTCACTACCGCCTTGCGTCGGTACCACCGTGGGCGGTAGTACCGAGGTAATGGCGGTACTACCGGCAAGCCATTTTCGAAAACAACAGAGAGCCTCGCGAAAAACTCGCCAACCACCGGCCAGGCCCGGTACAACCGATCCCGGTGGTACCGGGGTTATAGCGGTACCACCGATAGGCCTTTTTCAAAACAAACAGAGGGCTCTGCAAAACACCTCATGCCCATGGTACCACCGACCCCTGGCCGGTACCACCGCCGCCGGTACTACCGGGGTAATGGCGGTACCACCGCTAGGCCAAAACCGCCTCGGAACAGAGAGGTCTGCACGCTGCCTCCTTGGGCGGTACCACCGACAACCCAGGGTCGGTACCACCGACAACACACAGAAAACTCCATTATCTTCTCTGTTTTGATCCAAAACTATTTCAACAACTTCTCCTTTGCAAATGTGCTAACACCACCAAGTGTTTATCATCTTGTGCAAGTGTGTTAGCATTTTCACAATCATTTTCAAAGGATTCGAGTTAGCACACTAGGTCCTAATGCATATGCATGTATGAATTCACCTAGTGGCACTTGATAACCGCGGTCACTGAGATATTCCCCTCTTAATAGTACGGCTATCTATCCTAAACGCACTCACACCCTCTATGGTGTCTTGAGTGCCAAAACAAAATTCCTGTTTATACCTTTGCCTTGATCTCCATAGGATTTTGCTTTTCTCTTCTTCGTCTTCCAAATGTGAGGCGCTTGATCTATCTTTTGGCCATCACCACCAATATCATGATCGTCATTTAGCTCCCACATATGATGTGTACCAACCTAGCTCATAAGCACTTCATGACATGGTTAGTACACTAGGTGACATCAATTACCCAAAACCAAACAAGGACTTTCAATCTCCCCCTTTTTGGTAATTGATGACAACCTTTTACAAAGATATATATTTGAAAATTTGAATCACCTCTACTAGTATTAGCTCCCCCTACATATGTGCTATAGTGTTTGGTTCAAGTTCGGCACATATGCATAGATATGAAATGTGGGAGAGTAATACTATCAAATGATGCTAAGGTGTAAAGAATGGACCTTTGAAGCGTGATACCAATCGGAGTTGCCAATTTTCATCATCCTTAGCACCATGGTTAGCTAGACTTAAAAACAAACACTAGATACCTCATGAGATCAACATTATATGAAAGGATCTAGTATCACTTGTAAAAGCAACTCACATCTAGCTACCACTTATGCATGCTAGTGCACAAATCATCATTCAAAATTTATTCCTAGCATACATCACACAAGCATGTGTATTGAATTTAAACTTATGCAATGCAATCACTCATATGAATATGCACATTCAAATGCAACAATAAGTTCATGAGCTTGCTCCCCCTACTTGTGTGCTCAAATTTTGTGTGCTCAAATTTTAATTGATCCTCCCTTTGTTGTATATATCTTAACCATTTCTCCCCCTTTGTCATTAAGTACCATAAAAGGCACACCAATTTTAGTAGGAGTTAAGTTAATCAATAGAGTGATCAAGTGTGGTTCAACCTAGCAAACAAACATAAGATATTTAACACGGTTTGCTCTAGAGTAAGCTTCTTCACACATCTTTCAATGGTTATCTTACTCACGTCGGTTAAACCCTTGAATGCTTGTTTCCAAGATCAAACACTAGGTTCACAAGCCCATAAGCATGTCATATGCTACCACTAGATCATATCAAACATAGAAGCAATAGTGGTACCATATGTACATCCAAAGTATTTTATTTTCATGAATGACCCTATAAGATGCAAGGAATGACTAAATGCACTAAACATATCCTTAGCAAGAATGAATGTCATGCCACACAATTTTACCTTTGCTTTGTTGAAGGAGAGGCATGTCATATAACGGAGGGTGCATCAACTCATATTTGAGAAATCAAGTATATTCAATTCATTCCTTAGCTTGCAAAATCTCTTTTCATCAAGTGGCTTGGTGAATATATCGGCAAGTTGATCATCGGTACCAACACTCTCAATTGAAATATCACCCTTTTGTTGATGGTCTCTTATGAAGTGATGGCGAATGTCAATGTGCTTTGTTCTTGAATGTTGTACTGGATTGTTGGTGAGCTTTACTGCACTCTCATTGTCACATAGCAATGGTACTTGTTTGAATTTAATTCCAAAGTCATCCAAAGTTGCTTTCATCCAAAGTAATTGAGCACAACAACTTCCTGCGGATATGTATTCTGCTTCGGCGGTTGAAAGTGCAACACTGTTTTGCTTTTTCGATGACCATGATACAAGTGATCTTCCAAGTAATTGACATGTGCCCGATGTGCTTTTTCTATCAACCTTGCATCCTGCATAGTCGGAGTCCGAATATCCAATCAACTCAAAGTTTGACCCCTTGGGATACCACAATCCAACATTTTGTGTGTGCTTCAAGTATCTCAATATTCTTTTAGTTGCCTTCAAGTGACTCTCTCTTGGTGAAGCTTGAAATCTTGCACACATGCATACACTAAACATCACATCCGGCCTAGAAGCGGTCACATAAAGTAAGCTTCCAATCATAGACCGATACAACTTTTGATCCACCATGTTGCCACTAGCACCACTATCCAAATGTCCATTTGTTCCCATAGGTGTACTAATAGCTTTTGCATCATCTAGACCAAACTTCTTAAGCATATCTTTGATGTACTTGCCTTGACTCACAAAAGTACCATTCTTCATTTGCTTGACTTGAAGACCAAGGAAGTAACTAAGCTCTCCAATCATAGACATCTCAAACTCATTCGCCATCATATTCCCAAACTCTTCACACAACTCTTGGTTGGTTGACCCAAAAATAATATCATCAACATATATTTGCAACACAAACAAGTCTTTGCCAATTTTCTTGGTGAAGAGAGTAGTATCAACCTTGCCCATCTTGAACCCTTTAGAGAGTAGGAAATCTCTCAACCTCTCGTACCATGCTCTTGGTGCTTGCTTCAAACCATACAACGCCTTCTTGAGCTTGTAAACATGGTTGGGCTTCTTGTCATCTTCAAAACCGGGAGGTTGTTCTACAAATACTAATTCATTGATATATCCATTTAGAAACGCACTTTTGACATCCATTTGATATAACTTGATATTATGAGCACATGCATAAGCCAATAGAATTCTAATTGCTTCCATTCTTGCAACCGGTGCATATGTTTCTCCAAAATCAAGACCTTCAACTTGAGTGTAGCCTTGAGCTACCAATCTTGCTTTGTTTCTTACAACTATCCCATCTTGATCTTGCTTATTTCGAAATACCCATTTGGTTCCAATTACATTGTAGTTCTTTGGTCTCTCAACAAGTTCCCAAACTTGGTTGCGGGTGAAGTTGTTTAGCTCTTCATGCATAGCATTTACCCAATCAACATCCATCAATGCATCTTCTATCTTGGTTGGCTCGAACGATGACACAAAAGAAAAATGCTCACAAAATGATGCCAATCTTGATCTTGTTTGCACACCACTTCTAATATCCCCAACAATTTGATCTATGGGATGATCTCTTGCAATGTTGGTTGGTTGGAGGATTTGCACTTGATTGCTTGGTTGAGATGAACTAGCTTGTTGATCTTCACTAGCACTTGATTGATCATGAGAACCACTAGCTTGATTTGCATCAACTTGCACATTTGACGAGAACATTTGGTCATCTTCATTATCATCCACTTGTCTTGGCCTAATATCACCAATATCCATATTCTTCATTGCATTTGACAATTGAGTGCCTCTCACATCATTAAGATTTTCATTTTCTTCTTGAGAGCCCTTAGTTTCATCAAATTCAACATCATGCACTTCTTCCATAATACCACTAGCCAAGTTCCAAACTCTATATGCTTTGCTTGTTGTTGAATATCCAAGTAAGAATCCTTCATCACATTTCTTCTCAAATTTGCTCCATCTTGCACCTTTCTTCAATATATAACATTTGCAACCAAAAACTCTAAAGTATGCGATGTTTGGCTTTCTTCCATTTAATAGCTCATATGGTGTCTTCTCTAGCATGCCATGGCAATAGAGACGGTTGCTACAATAGCAAGCCGTATTGATAGCTTCGGCCCAAAAAGAATGACTGACATTGTATTCACTGAGCATAGACCTTGCCATATCAATCAAAGTTCTGTTCTTTCTTTCAACAATCCCATTTGATTGAGGAGTATATTTGGGTGAGAATTGATGTCTAATGCCAAAGTCATCACACAACTCATCAATTCTTGTATTCTTAAATTCACTCCCATTGTCACTTCTAACTTTCTTGATTGTTGTTTCAAACTCATTCTGACATCTCTTGACAAAGTTTTTGAAGATCTCAAAAGTTTCACTTTTATCACTAAGAAAGAAGACCCATGTGTATCTAGTGTAATCATCCACTATCACAAAGCCATATTTACTTCCACCGATGCTAGTGTATGTTGTTGGTCCAAATAAATCCATGTGCAATAACTCAAATGCTTTACTGGTACTCATCATGCTTTTCTTAGGATGGGTGTTACCAACTTGTTTTCCAGCTTGACAAGAGCTACAAAGTTTATCCTTCTCAAATGTGACATCTTTCAAGCCTCTAACTAAATCATGTTTCACTATTTTGTTCAACTGTTTCATTCCAACATGACCAAGCCTTCTATGCCATAACCAACCCAAACCAGATTTAGTGAACAAGCATGTTGACAACTGGGTTTCACTAGCATTGAAATCAACCAAGTATAGGTTCTCATATCTAAATCCCTTGAATATCAAATTAGAACCATCTACACTTATGATTTCTACATCATCAACTCCAAAAATGCATTTGAAACCAAGATCACACAACTGAGCGACTGACAGTAGATTGAAGTTCAAGCTCTCAACTAGCAACACATTTGAAATGCTCATGTCATTGGATATTGCAATCTTACCAAGCCCTTTAACCTTGCCTTTTCCATTGTCACCAAATGTGATAGAGTCAAAACCATGATTGCCACTTGAATTGATTGAATCGAACATTCTTGAATCTCCTGTCATATGTTGAGTGCACCCACTATCAAGCACCCAATGCCTTCCTCCGGCTTTATAGTTGACCTACAAGAACAAATCAATTCTTTTTAGGTACCCAAACCTTTTTGGGTCCTCCAAGATTAGTGACCAAACTCTTTGGTACCCAAATGGCTTTCTTCTTTGAGCCCACAATTGGTGCACCAATGAATTTAGCTTTCACACCATTAACACCTCTGGTAAGTAAATAGCAAGAATCAAACTGAATAGAGGATACATTAGCAATCTTGTTCTTGTTTTTGCAATATAGCTCTATATGCCCACTTTGCTTGCATCTAGTGCAAAACCGACCATTGCTCTTCACAAAACTAGTTTTGTGAGTAGCAAAAGCCGCCTTGCCATTCTTGGGGGTATAGCCCAATCCCTCTTTGTGGAGAGAAAAGCGTTGGCTACCCAAGCACTTAAGCAAGCGGGCCTCACCACCATAGGCTTTACCCAAGGCGTGAGTGAGCTCATTTACCTCCTTCTTCAATGTCTCATTTTCAACCATGAGTGAGGCATCACAAGTGAAGCCATCATCCATAGATGAAGTAGTAGTGGTAGATGATGAGCTACATGAAGGGTTAGTAGCAGCAACAATAATAGGCTTATAGAAAGATTCATCAATTATATCACAAGCTATGCCTATGTCACATGTTTTAACCACTTTTTCAGTTTTAGCTTGATCAACAAGTGAGGAGTGAGCTTCCTTAAGCTTAGTGTGAGCATTGCCAAGCTCCTCATGGGCTTCCGCCAGCCTCTCATGAGTAGCATTGAGCTCCTCAAAGGATTGCTCAAGAGCTTTTAGTCTCTTTTGCAATTCTTTGCACTCCTTTCTCTTTTTATCAAAATGTTCTCTAGCATCATCAAGCATTTCAATTAATTCATCTTTAGTGGGTTCATCATCATCACTATCATCACTATCACTCTCATCATCATCAGATAGTACCTTTGTGGCCTTAGCCATGAAGCATGATGGAGTATCGAAGATTGAAGGCTTGTTGTTGATAGCAATACTTGCAAGTGCCTTCTTCTTGCTTGTCTTGTGATCTTCATTATCACTATCTTCATCACTATCACTTGTGGAAGCATCACTATCCCAAGTGACCATGTATGATTGCCCCTTCTTCTTCTTCGTGTAACTCTTCTTTTCTTTCTTCTCCCTCTTCTTGTCCTTCTTGTTGTCATTGTCGTCATTTTCACTGTTGTATGGGCATTGAGCAATGAGATGGTCCTTGCTACCGCACTTGAAACACCTTCTTGGTTCATCCTTATTCTTGTATGATGTCTTCTTCCTTCTTGCCCGGTAGCCCTTCTTCTTCATGAATTTGCCAAATCTTTTAACAAATAAGGCCATCGCTTCATCTTCATCATCACTAGCATTGGAGCAATCATCTTCACTTGATTCTTCCTTCTTTACTTTTCCCTTGCTCTTGGTCTTGGATGATGATGTTGTGGCTTTGAATGCCACACTTTTCTTCTTTTCATCCTTCTTCTCTTCTTCTTCATTTTCTTCTCTATATGTGTCATCGGTCATCACATCTCCAAGTACTTGGTTTGGTGTCATTGTGTCCAAACCACTTCTTACTAGCAAAGTAACCAACATACCAAACCTCTTTGGGAGGCATCTCAAGAACTTGTGTGAGAAGTCCTTGTCCTTCACTTCTTCCCCAAGTGCCTTTAGATCATTGACTAGCACTTGTAGCCTATTGAACATCTCCGGCACACTTTCATCTTCCTTCATCTTGAAGCTTGCAAACTTCTCCTTGAGAATATAAGCCTTTGCTCCCTTGACTGCTTGAGTGCCCTCATATGACTCTTCTAGTTTCTTCCATGCCTCATTAGCCAGTTCCATGCCCTTGATTTGCTCAAATACATTTGCATCAATAGCATCATGAATAGCACTGAGAGCAATATCATTGTTTTGCATCTTCTCTTCTTCGGCATTGGTGAGATGCTCTGGATCGACTATCTCAATCTTTGTTTCTACCACACTCCAAATTTTTCTATTGATTGACTTGATGTGAGTAGTCATCTTTGCCTTCCAATAACTGTAGTTTGTGCCATCAAATTGGGGTGGCCTTTTAGTGTTGTTGATATGAGCCATTTTGACACCGAAGGTTGTTAAGCCTTGAATAAACGGTGACCTCGCTCCGATACCACTTGAAAGGTCCTAAATGGCTAGAGGGGGGGTGAATAGCCTATAGAAATTCTTCAACAACACTTAAACAAACTTGTTATACAACTAAATGGCGTAGCAAAGATAGCGCTAGCTCTACAAAAGTGCAAGCCACCTATCCACAATGTGAAACACTACACAAGATAGGAAAACTAGAATAGCAACAACATATAAATAATACTTGCAAGAATGTAACAAGAATAAATACAAGAGATAGGAGTATGTATACCGATCCGGCAAGAGATTAATAAATGAATATCAATGAATACCACGGAGACAAGTTGACACAATTATTTTTCCTCCGAGGTTCACTTGCTTGCCGGCAAGCTACGTCCCCGTTGTAGCGATACACCCACTTGGAGGTTCACGCGCTAATAGGCATCACACGCCTAACCCTCAATAGGGTGCCGCACAACCAACACAAGATGGGGATCCACAAGCTACGAGCAATCCACTAGAGTTACCTTTGGCGCTCCGCCGGGGAAGGTACAAGAAACCCCTTACAAATCACCGGGAGATGGCCACGAACAATCACCACTCGTGCCTAATCTCCTCCGCTGCTCCAAGCCGTCTAGGTGGCGGCAACCACCAAGAGTAATAAGAATATCCGCAGCAAAACACAATCGCCAAGTGCCACTAGATGCAAACTCACAAGCAAATGCACTTGGATCTCTCGATCTCACTTGGATTCGCACTAACAAGCAAAGAGATCGAAGGGAGGGATTAAATCTTGCTCAAGAGGATGTTCAAGAAGTCAGAGAGTCAAGAAGAACCCCCCAAAGGCGGCCACGTTCAATATATAGGGAAGGGGCGGCGGCGGCCCGAACCCTACCTTCCTGCGCATGGTCGGTAGTACCGACCCCTCCTGGGCGGTACCACCGACAGAGTCAAACTAGCCGTTTCCCGTACGTCCCGCTGATTTAGGCGAGGCACCGACTTCGGTCGGTACCTCCGAGGTCGGTAGTACCGAGGTGATGGCGGTACTACCGCCAGGCCAAAAAGCGCCGCGACCAGAGAGCTCTGCGAAAAACCAGTCACTACCGCCTTGCGTCGGTACCACCGTGGGCGGTAGTACCGAGGTAATGGCGGTACTACCGGCAAGCCATTTTCGAAAACAACAGAGAGCCTCGCGAAAAACTCGCCAACCACCGGCCAGGCCCGGTACAACCGATCCCGGTGGTACCGGGGTTATAGCGGTACCACCGATAGGCCTTTTTCAAAACAAACAGAGGGCTCTGCAAAACACCTCATGCCCATGGTACCACCGACCCCTGGCCGGTACCACCGCCGCCGGTACTACCGGGGTAATGGCGGTACCACCGCTAGGCCAAAACCGCCTCGGAACAGAGAGGTCTGCACGCTGCCTCCTTAGGCGGTACCACCGACAACCCAGGGTCGGTACCACCGACAACACACAGAAAACTCCATTATCTTCTCTGTTTTGATCCAAAACTATTTCAACAACTTCTCCTTTGCAAATGTGCTAACACCACCAAGTGTTTATCATCTTGTGCAAGTGTGTTAGCATTTTCACAATCATTTTCAAAGGATTCGAGTTAGCACACTAGGTCCTAATGCATATGCATGTATGAATTCACCTAGTGGCACTTGATAACCGCGGTCACTGAGATATTCCCCTCTTAATAGTACGGCTATCTATCCTAAACGCACTCACACCCTCTATGGTGTCTTGAGTGCCAAAACAAAATTCCTGTTTATACCTTTGCCTTGATCTCCATAGGATTTTGCTTTTCTCTTCTTCGTCTTCCAAATGTGAGGCGCTTGATCTATCTTTTGGCCATCACCACCAATATCATGATCGTCATTTAGCTCCCACATATGATGTGTACCAACCTAGCTCATAAGCACTTCATGACATGGTTAGTACACTAGGTGACATCAATTACCCAAAACCAAACAAGGACTTTCAGTGGTACAGACACACGGGATTCTCCATCCTCTAACAACGAGTCTAGTCTTCATTGATGATGATCATGTCGTCGTCGTCATCTTCCTCGAGGATGAGCTCAGGCTCAACCTCCTCGTCCTCGTCTTCGGCGTGGATGTCTTCGGCAGGTTCGATCTCCTCGTTCATGCCTGACTCCTGCTCCACGTCCGGCTCTTCCACTACTCCGTCCTCAGGGTCCTCGACAACCGGGGGAACCACAGGGTGGAGTTGGTTGTACAGCTGGTGTACCTCCTCATGAAGCATATCATTAAACTGTTCAATCTGAGTTGTGTACTGCTGCAGTCCGTGGAGCTCGGCTCTGGTGACGTCCTCGCGAATCCAAGTGGCATCGCGCTGCTGGATGGCGTGAATCACGTTCTGATTGGCCTTCTCCAGGGAGGCTCGGGCCTCATAGAACTCCAGACGTGAGTGGTAGAAGTCATGCTCCAAGTTCTCCAGCTCAGCCTTCAGATTCTTGATCTCCTCCTTTAGGTGTTTGCGGGTGCGACGGGGAAAGCGACGACCGTTGGAGGCTTCGCCAGTCTCCTCTCCAATGCGTGGTGCCAGTTGGTGGCGTGGCACACCATTGGGTCCAGTCAACTTGCGAGCAGCCAGCTTGATACGAGCCATGTCTGGATAAGATAAGTTGGATGAGAAGTGAAAAGACTAGCAAGAAAAGGTAAAGGCATACTATCCCAATGAACCTAGAGAGGAAGTTATTATATTAACTTAAGTGAATATGACATGATGCATGAATCGTTCCTACGGAACAAGGCAATGCAATTAAATAAGGTACATAGGGCTTTATACAAGTTGTCTCGCTAATTAGTGTTGCCATATACAAGACAAGATGAGAGAAGCAGTTTGGACCCAAAATAGCCAAGTTTAGTTTGTTTGGACTCAAAGATCTTTTGAAGTTTTCGCAAGAATACTGCAACGTTATAGTGAGATGCTCCGATACCACTCTGTGGCGGAACGGTCCTAATCTCACGGCCCACAGGTCCCCGTCAGCCTCTGACATCCGAACCTATGTTCCACGTGACCAAGACAGTTCATCACCGGGCTACATCAGCGCCCATTGTCCGCAGGATCATCTCACCTTTCGGTTACAGCACTGGATACTTTTACAAATAACATCGGAATACAGAGCGGAAGACTTAAATAACATTAGTTTTACAAACCGAGGTTCCAAATAAGATTAGAGGTGCAGTTATTACAAACCATGTTCGGATAATAGAAATAGGCAACGTAGCGGAGTACAACAAAATAAAGATACTTGCAAACACCCAGCCCGAGGGTGCACAATTAATCAACGGCCTCATCGGCCTCTTCCTGGACGATGGTCATGCAGCAGGGCGCAAGACACATCGGGGACTCAGTCATACCTGCAGCATGGGTAACAAACCCTGAGTACTGGGGTACTCAACAAGACTTACCCGACTAAAGAAAAAGGAAGAAGACTCAGGGATGAGAGGCTTAGGGTAGTCAAGGTAAGGCTTAAGCAAGACCAAGTATTTTGCAGAAAAGCATTTTGTAAACCTCGTGCTATTTTTGGAAAGATTCAAGTATTTCTCAATTCTTCTTGTTCATGATTCATTTTACCTTTCAAAAACATACCTAGTTGAGAACCACTCTCCATTGACAGTCAGTGACTAAGTCTCCATAACCGAGGAGCAACGTTAATTCGGATAAATAATACTCAGCTGTGGATCCCTATTCACACTGCATATGTAGCACCCAAGCTTGCATATGTCAACTCGTCTACCACGATTCCTCCAAGATTGGACCGGTCCTACGCCACCCAGAAGTACAGTACACCACTCATATCCAGGTACGACGACCACGTGGGTACAAGCTACTTCCGCCATCTCGCCACTCCCAGTGCGCGGTTGTCGGTCCCAATTAAGGAGTCCTCGGAGCCAGAGCTTTCCGAAGTATGTGAATAGTTGCAAGTCTTGGCCAGCAGGCCCCCATACAGATGGTCCCTAATTTTTCTTCCAGAACCATACCTCGGTTATATCTCACCCAAGCGTAATAGTCCTGTCAGTTTTTCAACCCTGTCCCGGTCGGTGTCAACTGTTGAGTCCCGGACTACAACAATGACAGCACCGTACGCTCGGACAACCTCTCCTCGCAATTGACTAGGTACGGATCAGATACTTAGCCAATGGTCGGGGAGTAAAGCCAAATTCCCATAAAAATTCTTTAAGTGATCACACTTTTGAAATCTGCATTTTTATTGCAAATCTATAGTATAGCATCACTAAGCATTTTGCAAATAGTTTTTAAACAGGGCAGGTGGATCTTTTGGTGGAGGTAAACAGTGCAGGTAATAGGTCATCACACAACTCCTATAACCTAATGCAGTAGTTTAACTCAAAGGCATTTTAAGTAAACCTTTTATAAAAACAAGGAAGGGTTAAAATGCACCTGGGCTTGCCTTGAAGAGCAAAAAGGACAGGCTCGGGGTCGGCAGTGCAGGTGTCGGAGCTCGGGGTCGCCTCGGGGGTAGGTTCGTCAGCGGCTGCCTCGACTTTGACGCCTTCTCCTTCAGTCACTATACGTATGCAATGATGTATGCTTATGAGGATGCTGACAAGAACAAGAGACTTGCTAAAGCGCAGGACAATTCCACTGATTATAGAGTACAACTTTCCAACGCGTAAGTAACTTCTAGTATGGACATAAAGTTACTTATGTCTACCCTTAAGCAAGATTAATCAAACTTATTAAGCATCATTTACCCAACCTAAGCACAAGTCATTGCATGGCATCACAAACATCATAGACCAGTTGGGTGGGGGGTCTATGAACAGCAAACAATCCCAAAAGTCACATCACATGGCATACAATATGAACCCTAATTGCTTTTCTATTTTTCCTAGTTATTTAAAAAGGTCATTTTATGCAGTTGCTCCAAAATTTAACCAATTAATCTCATAAGTTCATTATAGTATAAATAGATGACAAAACAAATTTCATAATTTTTGGAGATCATTTATGTGTTTAACAAAAATCAAACATTTAATTAGCAGAAGGCACTATTTAACCATTGAAATAAATACCCAAACATCAACTTGCTCCAAAAGGCCTCAAAATTCTACAAGAGACTAAACATGACATAACTAGCACATAAAAATTTATCTCATGATTTTTGGAGCTACACATGATTTTCTAAAAATCTAAAACCATCCATTTCTTAATTAAAAGAAGGATTTTTCATTTTCCAATCTTTGTAGAAAAGTATAGTTTCTTATTTTTATAAAATACTACCCAGTGCAAGGAACATACCATATTTTTCTTAGAATTAATGGAACAACAGATTAATTCTCACAAAAAAGAGAAAACAGAACACTGTTCACATTTTTCAAAAAAAAGAAAAGGAGCACTGTGCTTCTTCCCCGCGGGCTCGGCGCGTTCGCCGGCGAGAGTGCGCGGCGGACCGGCCGCTCGGGCCTCGCGCTCGGAAAGCAGAGGGTGGAGGAAGCTTCGCGGGCTCACCGGGGGTCGGGAACGAAGAACGGCGAGGCGGTGCAAGGGTCGGAGGAGGGAGTTCGACGGTGGCAGTGCTTCGGCGGAGCTCTTCGGCAGCGAGCAAGCGTTCCGGCGGCTCTGTCCACCAAAAGGGATCACCGATGTGCGGTTAGGAGCGCACCGAGGTGAGAAAAAGAGGATGGGGTCGGAGGGACGGAAGGAACACTCACGGCGACGAATTTCTCTCCTTACCGAGGCGAGGCCGTTCGCCGGGGTTGGGGAAGAATCGTTCGCGCCGGCGAAAGGAGGGACGGAGGGGTGAAATTGGTTGCTCGGGAAGGTGGAGAAGCTCAAGGCGAAGACAGCGGCGGGCTCGGCGGGCGCTGGGGTGGTCCGCTGGCTCGGGTTGCCGTGGTGGCGCTAGTGGCGACAATGGCGGGAGCTCGACGGCTTTTATAGCCGCGGGGCGGCGCTAGGGGTCCGGACGAGGGGTGAGGAGCGTTCGCGCGGCATTAACGGAGGTAGGGGACAGGGTAGGGCGGCTCGGCGTGGGCGGGGAGCTCGCGCGCGGCGCGGCGTCTTGCCGGCGGCCAGCATCTGCCCGCTGTCCGCGGCCGAGGGGAAAGAGGAGGGGGTAGGGGATGGGCGAGGCGGAGGTAGGGGCCGGGAGGTCGAGCGCCAGCGCTGGCCGCGCGCGGCACGGGCGCGGGTCAGCCGGTCGGCGTGGCCGGCGCTCCGCCGCCGGCGGCCGGGGCCCCCCTTGCTTTAAAGATCGTGCATAGTGACGTCACCTTCTTCCCTTTTTTTGAAATTTCGAAAATACTCCCAAAATTTGAACTACACAAAGAAAACTCAAAATACCAAAGTTGCTTAAAATTTTGAGATCTACAACTTTGCCAATATAAACTTTTTCTGAAACTCAATAGTTTTTGAGATAATTTTGAAAACTAAAAAGGGAACAAAAATGGAGTTTGAATGAATTTGAAATTACTTCTGATTTTGTATCGAAACTTGAAAATTTGTAAACACCAAAGTTGTTCCTTTTTGCAAGATGTACAACTTTTCTTATTAGGCCAACTTCATTTTTTGAATAGTTTATGAATTATAAAAAGAGGGGTAAAACTAGAGTTTGGAAATTTAGGGTTTTTCAAAAGGAATTTAAATTCCATTTCTGATTTGAACTTTGATCAACACAACAAAACATCAAGACACTCAACTGAACAAGATTTACACAAAGCTAGACACAGAGACGAAATTACCATTTTGCCCTTATAGGAAGATTTGGGCCTTTAGGGTTTTTGAAAAAGAGACCACTACACAAGTCACCTCAGAAAAAGGTAAATGCAAAACAAGTATTAGGCAAACATAAGTGCATGGCAAGGATGATTAATGACTAAAGATGATGACATGTCAGGTTAATTACATATTAATCACTGGAGGTGTTACATATACATGTTTGGAGTAGAGCTGCAAAAGGTGGAGCAGAGCAGTCCCAAACAGACCCTCAATCACAACCTGTCGAGGGACACAACCATGTGTAGACCGCATCGTAGACACATGGATCGGCTTGGCCTAATCTAGCCATTAGCCAACCTAGACACATGGATTGGTTCGGCCTAATCTAGCCATTAGCCAACAAAACCAAATACAAGGATGGCCTGCACTGCACCCCCTCCTAACCCTAAATTCATTCCTTTCCCTCGTGACACTCTTTCTATCCCCTCCCAGCCTCCCTTGCGCCACATGGTGAGTAGCGAAGTCGTGCTTTGCACACTCGCACACTCGCACACGCTGGTCGTTACCCTCACACCTCACTCTTTTTGCCCCCTCCCAGTCTCCCTCGCGACACACGACGAGTTGTGAAGTCGTGCTCGCACACTCGCGCTCACTAGCTGTGACCCACTCCTACTCGCAAGTAGCGCCGACAACATGGCAACCCACTTGCTCCCCAATTTGAGTCTCTAAGCTTGAGCAAGCGCTGCGTCGGTTCCCCGAGATTTGCCTCGCCCTCCACCTCCATTCCACATCAATGGATGTCGCGCCTCCATCTCTACCAAATCCGATGTGGGAGCAGAGGGCGACGACGGTTCCCTCCTGCCTCAGCGAACGCGTGGAATTCATGCTTGGTTGTGGCCGCTCTACGTTGCGTCTCTACGGGGGTATAGCCCCGATACCCCATGGCGATACATGGTCCAGGCCATTCAGCTTGTCTGGCCCATCAAACTGAACGGATCTGGTGCATGGCTTAGATCGCGTGTGCGCCTCAAGACTCTATGATGATTCCTTGTACAGGAAGGATTATCCTAGCAGATGTGATAGATGTGACTTACCTTGTAACCGATATCTTATAATCCACCGGGATTAGATCTAAGCGACTTGTAAGCCCTAGTCGCTAGACTATATAAGGCGGGTACGGACCCCCTCAAAGCAAGATCTCCAGATCAATACAATCCACCCAGTGACACAAAACGTATGGTATTACGCTAACTAGGCGGTCGGAACCTCTCTAAATCATCATCATTTGCGTTTGTGTCACCATCTTGCTTGCCTCACATGCAGCTCCACCAATCTCATCTACTACCTTGGACATACCCCTTGGTAGACTGCTGCCCACATTTCGTTGACAATGGCGCGCCAGATAGGGAGTGTGCACACTGAATCCATGAATGACTGAATAGCTCAAGGGAATATAGCCTTGTACTTTCTCCTCTCATCCACAAGCTCTAGTTCCAGCAATGCTGCATTAGCGTAGTCCATCCAACCAAACATGTGAGCCCAAATACAACCAATAAACCTTCCGTCATCCTATCGAAATTTCATCCCATGATTTGGTATCTTTGTTGAGTCGGGTATGGACGTTAAAACGTAAACTTGTCACACTCAAAAGATTCAAAAGATACAAAAGCCAGAGCTCAAATGTGGGACGGTTCTAGCCAGGATTTTAAGACTGGACTATACCCGTGTGAGTGTGTGACGTCACAATATCCCATGCTTCACGCCAAACCAAGGACAAATAGGCCACTTGATTCTCCATTTTATGGGCTATGAGCATCTCCAACACCAAAATGAGGGGTACCCTGAACAACCCGACAGGAACAAGGCCAGGCCTATTGGGCAATACTGGCCCAACCAGCTAGGCCTCGGCTGCGAGCCCCGCTGTCGATACCGTGGTGCTCCGCCCTGCGAGAACGACAGCCCGTTGCTCAGACGGGGCCAAAGATAAAGTAGCCCGACCCAGGAGCGAACTGAAGCCAGGGGGCAGGGATGGAAACCGCCAAACCGTCCCGGCCTCCGGTTCAACCTCAAGCCAGATACATCATGTACATGGCTAGTATCATAACCGGACGAAACATCTCACCTCAATAAGGACGAGGACCTCTCTGGCCCGCCTTCTCATCTGTGCCACCATGGAGTCCGGCTACAGACTGGGTAACCCGGAGCGCCCCACCCCGACGACTGGTGGCCTAATAACCGCGCCCTTCGACAGAACAATTGCTCATCTCCATACAACATCACAGAACAATTGCTTGGAATTAGACATGCAAACGACGGATTTCCATAAAAGAGGTGCCGGATCGAAGTCCGGACTTTGTCCAAAAGCCATTACATGCCATCATAAGTTAAACATAAAACCATCACATGTTTGGATCATTACATCACTTAGCGAGCAAGCTCAAGCTATACAAAAGAAAACGATCTCTAACAAACTAGCGCTCAGGGATCTCCAGCGGCGGATGCGGCGTCCTTGATGTCAAACATCGATCATAGGCTCATCTGCATGAGCCTCCTCTGGTGGGGCGTCGGGACCAAGAACCTCTCCGTCCTGGGGATCTGGGGCCTCTGCTGCGGGAGCTGCTGGTGCTGCTGCCTCCTGTGCTGCATGATGGAACTCATGGACGGCCTCGTGGAGCTGCTCGATGTAGACCTGCTGTGCGTTGATCTGCTGAACCAGAAGATGGGCTCCCTCTCTGAGGTGGTCAAGTGCGGCACGGGCCTCATCTCTCTGCAGAGATGCGGTCAGGTACATCTGCTCGGCGACTGTCCTGGCGGTAGACTGAGCTGCGGCAGTGGTGCGGGCGTCGTCGCGCTCAAGCGTGAGCTGCTGAATCCTCTCCTGTAGACGAACAACCTCAGCGTCGAAGTCCTCCTGAAGCTTCCTCTTGCTCTGGTAGGTGGCGGTGAGGGTGAAGGACACGCTCTCGAGAGTGTGCTCCAAACTCTCACATACACCCAACAGAGCTCCAGTGGCGCTCATCGCAGGTGTCTCGCAGTAGAAACGCTCCTCAGGGCTCCCTGTCAAGGCTGACTCTGGAGTCTGCTTCCAGCGTAATGGGAAAAGTGATCCACGGGGAAACACTCCTGCCATCGCACTGGCTAAGTCGGCGGGGAAACGGGCGATGATATCCTTCAGCACTAGGTATGCTGCCCTATTGGCTCCATCCTTGGCACATGTGCCTCTGGTGACCTCTGTCCATCCTGTCCAGTGGGGCTTAGCAGGTAGAGCCTTGACCTTGATCTCCACCATGACCAAGGAATCCTGCCCGTAAATCTCCTTCTGCCATGAGTATCTGGGCTCCTGTCCTTCCTCGTAGCCAACGGCCTGCAAAATCCTCCAAAGGATAGTCGGCAACCCAAAGTAGGTCAGGAACGTCCTCCGGGTCAGCTTGGTGGCCAAGCGATGACGCGGAACTCCTCTGCCTCCGGTGGCCTTGCGAGCAGTCAACTTGGTTCGGGCCATCTGTAGAAACAAAGGGTTTCGAACTCTCGTGAGACAGATATTAAGTTGGCAAATTTTATAGAAAAGAGACAACTTTTAATTAAGGGGAGGTAATGCAAATGCAAGAATTTAAACATGATGCATGATCGTACTTACGTTCTCACTCACTATTAATGACTCGTAAGTCCTAACGTTCTAGTCGGTGGCAAGAATCGATCTCTCATGCGTTATCTACACGTTCTACTCGTTCGCATAGTTAGTGTACCTGCAGAAGATTCATTTCAGCCCAACAAAATTCCCAATGATAAAATAACTGAGTATTGGCCAATATGCGCAAAATACATAGAAGCCAATACTAAACACCATGCACCAATAGAAATCACCCTTAAAATCATTGATACCCTCATATGTGTCTGCGTGGAGCTCGCACATACTTGGTATAAGAACTCTCACCTAGACCGACGGTTGGACGGTCATGCTCTCATATCTCACAAAATCATTTTATGCATGTTTTCGCAATCGACGCATTCTCTTTTCCCGAGAATGGACCAGCAATAAAGATCCAGCATGAAGCAAAACCCTGAACCCTGTTAGCAGTTAAGCCACCTGAATCCTAGTATAGGGCTTAAGGACGAGACTGGGCACACTTAGTAATTAAAATAGTTTTGAAAATAGATTTGAAATACCCATTTTAGTTCGAAAATAGCTCTTTACGAAGGTAATCACTTGAACCATGCTCTGATACCAGCTGTGGCGGAACCGTCCTGATTATAAGAGCTCAAGTATTATCTTAGTCAAATCCGTCTGACTTCGACCCACACTTGAACCCATATAACCCCGGTAGTCCGGAAATCTCGAAGGATTTCTTACACCAGAACATACAGGATCGCATCGTTCAAGGTTACATTCGTAAAGATACATCACAGCGAAACGAAGTCGAATTTAAAACATCAGAGTGCGGAATTTAAAACAGAGTTATTACAATATTGAGTTTAAAAAGTGCGGAAGCTTGAATAAGTTTAAAACACGACCACAACAAACGTGGTCCAAATAAAACATTGTTTGATAAACCAACTCAACACAAGTCATTCCTCCTTTTTAAGATAGTGTGCCACCAGTAGTCTCAGTCCGGCAAAAGGAGGAGGAAAGCTTCTTGACGACCCTGCCCGGGGCCTACTCCTCATCACCTTCCACTGGGTAGAGGCAGTGCTTACAATAGCCAAAGTAGACCTGGCCATCTGCAACAAACGGGATAAACCCTGAGTACGGGGATGTACTCAGCTAGACTTACCCGTCTAACTGAAAATAAAAGACTCCAAGGGTATGCAAGGCTTTTGAGGTGGAGCTGGGATCTTTTAGTTGCGAAAGGCTCAAATTCAGATAAGGGATAATTAATGATTATGAAGAGTTGTTACTTTTAAACCTACTCCTTAGTTCTAGGTTATTACCTGTACTAGAGCACTCACTTGAATCTAACAAACAATAATATAACCATATCCAGTTGACTTATCCACATTTTAGTTGAACCTTTAAACATCACATGGAGTTGTATCGTGGTGAAGCTCGCCATAGTTTCCCACTAACCGGGGGAGACGGCGACTCGAATCGAATTCCAAATCAGCTGATGAAAGACCTTTAATACCAGCCCACACTTTCCCCGTCGGGTCCATGCATTGGGCAACCGCTCGACGCTTGTTCGTGGTGGTAATCGTCGCGGCTCAAGCACGGACCGCCCAATCAGAGTCTGGCGATGGCCTCACGCGGCAGATCGCAACTTCCGTACTAGAGGGCACGACACGGGTTGAGACCGGCCCGAACAGCTTCTAACCGGCTTTGGGGTCGATGATTACGGCACCGACATATCCCTAAGTAAAAGGGCGCGTTCAAAAATGAACGAGGGCCAACATCGATACAAACCTATACGATCCAACGGATGAACTGCCCCAAGTTTCCAAACTTGTGCCCTGCCATCCCGTTGACCGTTTTTCATTACTACTCAGGTTCTTTTCCACGATAGCAAATATAGCCAACCGTGATCCGGTAAATACCCATCGGGGTATTACGGAAACATCCTTAACTACTACTTTTATTAAGCAGGCTAAGCAATTCTACATTATTAAGCAGTAGCAGGATAACAAGGCAGGTAAAAATCAATAATCAAGGAATGGTAATGCAACAAATAGGATTCAGTCAACTCCTATACCTAATGCATCACAATATAAAAGGACTCAAGTAAATTAATTATAAAAACTGGGAGACTTAGAATGCTCCGGGGCTTGCCTTGAGTGAAGACTGAGGCCTCGTGGGAGGGGCACTCAGGCAGGTTAGTGTCGTGGACGGGGTCTGCTTCCTCCGACTGCTGGAGCTCCTGGATCTCCGGCTCGGCGTTTAGCTCCTGCTCTTGGTGAAGCTCCGGCGGGGTCGATCCTATTGCATGCGATGAATTTATAATTCAATAAATGCGGAAATAACCCTTGCAAACCAACAAAGCCAACTTGTTGAACCACTTTTAACATTGGGGCAACACTATTCAATTCATAAGACAAAATCCGATAATCACCCTTTTCCACTTTTAACTAGATCAAAAGAAATTTCGATTGAACTGCAAGGCATTTTTTCTAGACTCAGGAAAATCCACAAAAATTCCAGAAAGTCAACAACACCTACTGGACCCTACTAAACAAGTTTCAGGCCAAAATAACTTGCAGAACTGCAGATACAAAAATGACAAGCAAACTGCTCATAAAGGTACTTTGAACTACAACCCTACTGTAAAAGAGTGCATAGCTCTATTTCCTATTTTTCCCAGATTCTACTTCACATTTCATATTTATCCAGAAAGTTCCATGACCAGAATCATCATATATTTTCTTACATGAATTTCTAAAGATCTATACAGAAAAGCACAGTTGTAAAGCAACTACAAGTTTTTCCATAAAACAGATCAAGTTTATATTTTTCTCAGACTCTTCATGACACACCAAGACTGTGCAAATTTTCCCATATTTTATTTCAACATATAAAACACCTTAACACTTATTCTAAGAAATCAGCAAAAAGAGACTTTTAACTATAACAGTAACTTTTCTACATAAACAGTGCATCATATATTTTTCACAGGTGCCAAACAGTATAATAAACTTACACAAAATTTTCCAGGAATTATCTCAACCAGAAAACACTTATAATTATTTATCTAAACAAAAGCATATAAACTGAAATAAATGAAAACAGTAAAATAAACTGCTATCAAAAATACATTCATATTTTCCCATGATAGATCTATTCATAAGAAAGCTAATAAAACTGGAAGCACTTCATTTGGATTTATAAAACAGGCTACACAAAAATAACAAGCATCTCTGGAAATTAAACCGAAAAAGAAAAACATTTAACTTCTCCGGCTGGCTTGCGAAAACTCGGTCTATGGATCGGTAAGGGACTGACGCGCGGGACCCGTGGGTCAGCAGAACCTATTCGGGCTCGGGCGCACGGCGGAAAGCGAATCGGCGAGGCCTGGCTCGAACGAGACCGCACCCGAGGTTTTGCTCGAGGCCGAGCTCGAGGCCGAGGCCTGGCTCGAGGGCTCGGGCGAGACGGAAAAACGCACGCTCGTCCGAGGCCTGGCTCGCGGGCTCGGGCGAATCGGAAAACAGGCGCGCCCGTCCGAGACCTGGCTCGGGGGCTCGGACGAGACGGAACACAGGTGCGACCGTCCGAGGCCTGGCTCGGGGGCTCGGACGAGACGGAACACCGTCGCGCCTGTCCGAGGCCTGACTCGGGGGCTCGGACGAGACGGAACACAGGCGCGACCGTCCGAGGCCTGGCTCGGGGGCTCGGGCGAGACGGAAAAACGCACGCTCGTCCGAGGCCTGGTTCGAGGCTGAGGCCTGGCTCGAGGGCTCGGGCGAGACGGAAGAACGCACGCTCGTCCGAGGCCTGGTTCGAGGCTGAGGCCTGGCTCGAGGGCTCGGGCGAGACGGAAACAGGGGAGGGATTGGTCCGGCGATTTCTCGCCGTCGGTGAGGTCGCCGGCGCGGAGGCTGGGCCCGGCGGACTCGTCTCAACGAGGCGCATCCAGCGGTACCAGTGGTTTGGCCAGCGCACGGCCGTAGCGTGCCGGCGGCGAGCGGCAGCGCACGGCGGCGGCGGCATCGCGCGGCTACGCCGTTTCCGGCGGTCGCCGGCTAAACTGGCGGGCGTGTGAGACTCAGTGAACCTAGAGGGGAGTCCTAGGGGTGATGGTTTGGCCGGAGGTGCGCTGGTGCGTGCTGGCCACGTGTGAGGTCCGCGATGGCGGCAATGGCGCTCGGCCGAGGTGAACAGAGAAATAGGGAACGATAGCGTTAGGGCTAGTTGGTGTTCTCACCTTGCCTTGGCTTGGCGAAGCTGGAGGAGGAAGAAGGGAGGCGGTGGAGCTTGGGTCGGGGACGAACGGCTCCGGGCTCCGAG
>CM019828.1:121589-185203 GCA_009763385.1 Coix lacryma-jobi var. lacryma-jobi | reverse complement strand
AGATGTTCGTCCATCTCTTCCGGGGCGAGCTCTTCATCAAGGCCCTAAAGCCCAGCGGGAGGCGGCTCGTGCGCATGGGCCCTTGCCATCACTGCGAGGGCCGGGACCTCGTCGGCCAACGTCCCCCGTGAATACCTGCGATACAAGCTTCCACCAACCAGGCCGGGTGGGACGACCATTGGTTCTATCTGCGGAATGAAGATGGTCTCTTTCTGCAGTACACCGGCAGGGTCCTCGCTCAACGCCCGGAGAAGAAGTGGACTGGGGCGTCGCGGCGGACAGGCAACGCCACCTGGCCCCGCTGATGAAGATGATGAAGACGCTGGTGGATGAGAAGAAGTTGACCGTGCAAGCGGTCATTTGGGCGTTCCACCAGCGAAGAGTTCTCCCGCTGGCGGACCGCCCCTTCTTATGCACGAGATGGGGCCGGAGGCCAGGCTCGAGGCGCTTAATCGATCGAGGATGGCCGAGGAGAGGCTGTCCCGAACGAGGGCGTCTCCCGGGTATCAATCACGATCCAGGGGCCATTCATCCCTGAGTACACCCACCTGGTCGCCATGGCGCCCGACGAGGGGTGTCTCGACCTGGTGAGCCTCCCTCGAGCTGAGCTATTCCGAGCCCCCTCCCCCTTTCTCCTCCTTCGAACCTTTTGCATTCTTCTTGTGGTTTGTCTCGTCACGCTTCTTTTTTCTTCAGGGGGCGTTTACTTGTCGCGCGTCGAGGCCCCCGGTGAGGGAGGACGCCGCGGATACTCAGGTGAGGCGCCTCTCTGCTCAGAAAGACAAGGAGAGCAAGGATGCCAGGAAGAAGAAAGAGAAAACAAAAACCTGCGTCGCTTGGCTCGGGAGCAGAGACTGGCGAAGGCTCGTCGCAACCGTCAGCCTGGAGACGGGTCCCCCGAGCTGAGCTCCTCGAGCTCGGAGGAGGAGAGCGGTGATGAGGAGGAGAGCGACGACGAGGGGATGGAGGCGCGCCTGAGGCGCGCGGGGGTCGTCGATGACAGGCTGACCGCTCCTCTGTGCAGGAGGGTATGCTGGAGGTCCCCCCGGCGAAGGGACCGCGCGGGACGCAGCCGCGGAAGGCGGCGCCGATCCCTGCCTCGTCGGGGGCCCGGGGTCCGTCGAGCTCTGCGGCGGACGTGCCCCCGGTCGTGAGGAAGCCCCGAACCCGGAGCGCCTCCGCCACAGCACCAACGGAGGCCGCCCCGCGCCAGCCCAGGCGGGAGGTCTGGGAGAAGGGCCGTGCCTCGAGAAGCGGCCGACAGGTCGAGAAGGATTTCGGGCCCGACCGCCGCGAGCCGTCAAGGTCGGGGTCGAGCCCGCGGGAGGAGCGGGCGTCAGGAGGAGGTGTCGAGCCCGCGCCATCACGAGCGTCGGGGAGGGAGCCCCCGGGCGTCTCGTGCCCAGGGGCGTGAGCGTCCCGGAGTCCATCGCCGCACCGCCGCCGGGACACAGAAGCGGACGCGGGAGGGCGCGACCGCCAGCGCCGTGCGCCGGAGCCCGCGCGGGGCGGCGGCGCCACGATGACAGCACGAGGGAGGTGCGGTCGCCCTCCCGCGAGGTGGGCGGAAGGAGGGCTCTCCCTCGAGGTCGAGCCACGGGAGGCGTCGGGAGCCCTCCCCCATCCCAGCCCTGCGGAGACGGCCCGGGGCGCAGGGCTCGAGCCGTGGGGTGGCTCGAAACCCCTGAGTGGGTCCGGCGATTCCGGAAGAAGCCCAGCCGCCGCTTTGGGTGAGTAGTTTTCTTGGACCTCGTCGGAAGCGAGGCTTGACCTCTTTACTTTTGATACACATGCCATCTCTGGTTCTCAGGGGGAAGCGCTCCTACCCGGAGGTGGACCTCGCTTCGTCTAAGCGGGCCAAGACCTCGAGCCCCGTCGAGGCACAAGCACCTCGAGGTATGGCACCTTCCTCCGCTAGAGAAGCCGCTTGGCTGGAGAAGGCTCGAGCTGCCATGGCTCGAGGTGACCAGATGATCGTCGCAAATTTTGGTGAGGCCGTCGCCGTCGACCGCAGGGGTCGAGGCATTCCTCCTGGCTCTGATATCAATGTCATCTCGTATTGCAGGGGCCTCAGCTCACGGCATCGAGCCCGCCACCATGCTTACTGAGGCGCTGCCTCTCCCCCTTTCCTCCTGCGATGGCGTCTGTCGGGAGCGCCACCCCTCCCCCCGCTACAGCGGCTGTTCCGGGGGAAGCGCCTGGGGCGAGCACGGCCCCGCCGGTGTCTGGGGCCGAGGAGACTACGCCCCTCGAGGCCCCGACGGTGGAGGACCTCCTGAACGAGCTGGAGCAGGGGCCGCCCCCTCGCCGCGGGCTTGCCGATGGTGGAGGCGCCCGAGGCGCCAGCAAGTGCTGACGAGACGCAGGAGGGCCCGGCCAGGGAAGAGCCGGGGCCCGTGCCGTCGGGCGGCGGGCCGCAGCTGGGGCAGCTCGGGACGGAGGAGGATCAGCCCGACATCGAGCTCGACCACCAGTCCAGTATGGCCGTTTCCTGACGCGCCAAGCCCGCCCCTTGCCATGGTCCACGTCGAGCGACCGGTTCAGCGGGGGGCTCCGCGCGAGGTGCGGGCCATCTTTCGGGAGGTGGCCGAGCTCATGGCGGAGGCGGAGCGGTCCTGCTCCGAGGAGGCGGGCCGGTCCGCACAGGTGTCGGCCGCCCTCGCGAGGGCTGAGGCGGAGCTTCAAGATCTCCGCGCTGAGCTGAGCCGGAACGCCCAAATGGCGAGCCGGCTCAACGAGGCGGAGGCGGAGGTCCGGGCGGCTCGAGGAGAGGTCGCTCGATCCAAGGAGGAGGCCGCCGCCGCTCTCGAAGCGTCGAGGAAGGACCGCCGCGGACGTCGAAGCGGGCCACCTCCGCCCGGGCTGAAGCCGAGGCGGCGAAGCAGGAGGCTGCTGACGCCCGTGGCGAGGCCGCCGCTGCCGAGCCGCAGCGGAGGCGGCGGCGAGAAAAGAGGCCGAAGACGCCGAGATTGGTGTCGCCACCGCCCGAGCTGCCGAGGGGGCGGCGCGGCAGGAGGTGATCCGCAAGGATCTGGCCCTTGTGGAGGCGGGCCGGCTGATCGAGGACCTTAGGTCCGAGAGGCTCCTCATGCTGGCCGAGAAGCGCAGGCTTGAGCAGCGTGCTGAGGGCCTGACCAGCGACCTCGCCGCACTGGGGCAACATGCGACGGTGAGGCTTACACCTTGTTCTTGTTTGGGTCTCGAAGTTTTTTGTTACGCCGCAGTCTCACTCTTCCTTGTTCGTTGCGCAGGGTCGAGAAGACGGTCGAGGAGCTCCGCGGGACGAACCAGGCTCTCTTGGACCAACTCCAAGATGAGACGATGGTGGCGGAGCGGGCTCGCACCTCCCTCGACCGGCTTGGCCCCATGTGGGGTGCTCCTCCAGTAGCTGCGGCAGAAGGCGCGGTGGCCCGAGGCGATGCCTTGGTCGACGCCTTGTGCTTCTTCGACGCAGCGGCGCGGGGACCGTGTCCGGCAAGCTCTCCATCATGGCGTCAAGCAGACGCTCGCGGTCGTTCGTTCGCTCCGGTTTCCGCTTCCCGGTCCACGTTGTCGCCAACGGCTTCATCGAGATCGAGGGAAGGACGAGGAGTGGAACAACCGCCGTGTTGACAAAATTTGGGAGAAGATGGAGAGGCCGGGTACATCGCTCGCCAAGATTTTCGAGGAGGACGTGCTGCCTCCTGACGCCAGCAGCGGTGTCGAGGGCCCTCCTCCTTCTAGCTCGGGTGTCGAGGCTGAGCCCGCCGTGGAAGACCTCGGGGAGGGTACCACACCGACGAGGATTAGGGCCTGCGTGCCAAATTGGGCGTCGAGGCCCTTGTAAAGATTTTATGCATGGATGAGGGTCTATCGAGACCCATTTGCATATATGACTTGTTTGTTTAAAGGTGTTGTTTTCTTTTCAAATGCGTTTGACCACTTCTCTTTGTTGCAAGCTCGAGTTTCTGCTAACTTAGTCCGTACTCCTTCGATACGTCGCGAGCCCCTCGAGGGGAGGCGTAGGTAGGGTACCGTAGCCCGGGGGCGTAGGTGGCCGTCTACGTCGACGCCTCCCGACCTTTGGAGGCTCGAGGTATTTTGGGATTTAGACGTCGCTAGTTCACTCGAGGCACGAGTCGAGACGAGGGTCGAATTTTTTGAAAAGAAAACACGCATTTTTTCCGGAGTCTGGGGGGCGGTTACCCCCCTGTCAGCCCCCGAGGGAGGCTCGACCCTGAGCAAGGCAGGGTCGAGGCTACCTTATGCTGCCAAGCAAAATGAAAGACAACGCACGAGATTGTTCATTCATATTTGACATGTTTGTACAAAGCAACAAAATGAACAAAGCCTTGAGCCCTTAAGGATAGAAGCGACGTAGCTGAGATATGTTCCACGCGTTCGCCAGGATTCTGCCTTGATCGTCGTAGAGCTTGTATGTTCCTGGCTTGAGCACCTTAGCCACGGTGTATGGGCCCTCCCATGGAGGGGTGAGCTTGTGGCGCCCTCGATTGTCTTGAAGCCGTCGAAGCACGAGGTCCCCACTGCTAGGTCTCTTTTGCGCACATACTTGTCGTGGTAGCGTCGAAGTGATTGCTGGTAGCGTGCGGAGTTGATGAGCGCCGCATCTCGGGCCTCCTCGAGCTGGTCCTTGGCGTTGGCAAGCCTCTCGTCGTTGTTTTGCTCGTTGTAGGCTCGAAGTCGAGGGGAGCCGTACTCGAGGTCCGTAGGCAAGACTGCCTCGGCGCCGTAGGTTAGGAAAAACGGAGTGAACCCGGTGGCTCGACTCGGCGTCCTGAGGCCCCACAGCACCGAGGGGAGCTCTGCGGCCCATCCCTTTCCGAAATTTTTGAGAGTCTTGAACAGCCTCGCTTCAGCCCATGGTAGTATCATGCCGTTGGCGCGCTCGACCTGCCCGTTGCATTGAGGGTATGCGACCGAGGCCCAGGTTACGCGAATGTGGTTGTCATCGCAGAAGTTGGTGAACTTTTTGCCCGTGAATTGGGTGCCATTGTCGGTGATGATGACGTTAGGCACTCCAAACCGGTACATGATGTTGGCGATGAACTCGACGGCCTTCTCGGAGGTGGGGTCTCCTATCGGCTTAGCCTCGATCCACTTGGTGAACTTGTCGATGGCCACGAGCACGTGTGTGTACCCTCCACTTGTCCTTTTGAGGGGACCCACAAGGTCGAGCCCCCAAACGGCAAATGGCCAAGTGATTGGGATCATCTGCAGGGCGTGTGCGGGCTGGTGCGTTTGCTTGGCGTGAATTAGAATTGACACCCATGGCATGCTCGGACCAAGCGCTTGGCGTCCCCAATGGCGGTCGGCCAATAGAAGCCTTGACGGAAGGCGTTCCCAACCAGGCCCTCGGCGCTGCGTGGTGGCCGCAAGCCCCCGAGTGCATGTCGTCGAGGAGCTTGCGTCCTCCTCGAGGAGGATGCAGCGCTGAAGGATCCCGGTCGGGCTTCGTCGGTATAGTTCCCGTTCGTCGCCGTAGGTGACGTAGGTCTTGGCCCTTCGAGCTATGCGTCGAGCCTCCGTCTTGTCTTCCGGTAGCACGCCTAGCTAAGTAGTCGAGGTAGGGCCGTCCGCCAGTCGAGGTGTCGTGGTGGAAGAAGAGGCGGTTGCGTCGACCTGCATCGCCTCAGCGGATGTCCAGGGGTCATTCCGAGGGGTGGCGTTGAAAGTCGAGCCCCCGTGTCTAGCTCGAGGGGTGGCGTCGAGGGGCCAGCCCCCGGGTCGATTTGACGGATGGCTCGAAGACGTCCCTCGAGAAGACGTCTGGTGGTACCGTGCCGCGCGGGGACGCCAACTTTGCCAGCTCGTCTGCGGCCTCGTTGTACTTTCGAGCTATGTGGTTGAGCTCGAGGCCGTAAAACTTATCTTCCAGCTTGCGCACCTCCCCGCAGTATGCCTCCATCTTGGGATCGATGCAGCTTGAAGCCTTCATAACCTGGTTGATGACGAGCTGCGAGTCTCCTCGGGCGTCGAGGCGTCGGACCCCGAGCTCGAGGGCGATGCGCAGCCCATTGACGAGGGCCTCGTACTCGGCGACGTGTTGGAGGCGGGGAGTGCAAGCGTAGCAGGTAGCGCATGTGGACTCCGAGGGGTGAGATGAAGAGCAGGCCTGCGCCTGCCCCCGTCTTCGTGAGGATCCGTCGAAGTACATGGTCCAGAGCTCGGCTTGAACTGTGCGCGGGCGGGAGCTGAGTGTCGGTCCATTCAGCAACGAAGTCCGCCAACGCTTGCGACTTGATGGCCTTTCGCGGGGCTAGGTGATGGTCTCCCCCATTAGTTCGGCGGACCACTGGCGATGCGCCCCGTGGCCTCCCTATTGTTGATGATCTCTCCGAGGGGGAAGGATGACACCACGTTACGGGATGAGCGAGAGAAGTAGTGCTGGAGCTTGCGCCTGTGACGATGATGCCGTAGAGCAGCTTCTGGATGTGCGGATACCGGACCTTGGCCTCGGAGAGTACTTCACTGGTGAAGTACACCGGTCGTTGGACCGGCAATGCATGACCCTCCTCGTGCCTCTCGACGGCTACGACCGCGCTGACCACCTGAGTGGTTGCGGCCACATAGAGGAGAGAGGCTCGGGGGAATCGCCAACCTGGGCTGGTCGCGGTGGCACGAGGATTGGTGCGGAAGTCAGCAACCCTTCAACTTGGTTAAGGCCTCCCGGCTTCGACAGTCCACGCAAAGTTTCCGTCTGCTTCAGCAGGCGGTAGAGGGGTAGCGCTTTTTCCCCTAGCCTCGAGATAATCTGCTGAGAGCGGCTAGGCAGCCAGTCACTTTCTGCACACCCTTGAGGTCTCGGATCGGGCCCATCCTCGTGACTGCTGAGATTTTTTCGGGGTTGCCTCGATCCCCCGTTGTGAGACAATATAGCCCAAGTAGCATGCCTCGAGGCACACCAAAGACACACTTCTCGGGGTTGAGCTTCACATTCTTGGCCCGGAGGCACTCGAATGTGGTCTCGAGGTGATGAGGTTCCCGACTTTCTTGGTTTAACCACGATGTCATCGCGTAGGCCTCGACGGTCCTTGCCTATGTGCTCGCCAAAGCGCGTGCCTGGCATACATCTCTGATACGTTGCCCCGGGTTTCGTAGGCCGAAGGGCATCGTAACGTAGCAATACATACCAAATGGCGTGATAAAAGAGGGGTGCGAGAGTTCGTCGGATTTTTCATCTTAATTTGGTGTAGCCGGATACGCATCAAGGAACGAAAGCACTTCGTCACCCAGCAGTGGAATCGACAATCTGATCAATTCTAGGTAAAGGAAATGGAACTTTTGGACATGCTTTATTCAGACCAGTGTAGTCTACACACATCCGCATTTTTCCATTCTTTTTCCTAACTAATACAGGGTTAGCTAGCCACTCTGGGTAAAATACCTCCTTGATGAACCCGGCCGCCAAAAGCTTGTGCACCTCCTCGCCGATGATCCTGCGCTTCTCCTCGTCGAAGCGGCGCAGGCGTTGCTTCACTGGTCTGGAACCGGCCCGGATTTCCAAGGCGTGCTCGGCGACTTCCCTTGGTATGCCCGGCATGCCGAGGGGCCCCACGCAAACATGTCGATGTTCGCGCGGAGAAAGTCGACGAGCACGGCTTCCTATTTAGGCTCGAGGCTGGCACTGACGGCCAGCGTCTTGCCATCGGTCGAAGTCGGGTCGACGGGTATCCGCTTTGTGTGCTCCGCCGGCTCGAAGTTGCCAGCGTGACGCTTCGCTTCAGGAGCCTCCTCGGTGGCCAGGGCGGCTAGGGCCTCGAGCGAGTCGAGGTGGACGTTGGCCTCCCCACGCTCGACGCATTCCACGTCGCAGTGGTATGCGTGCTCGTAGGAGGTGTCGATGGTGATGACCCCTTTTGGCCCCGGCATCTTGAGCTTTAAGTACGTGTAGTTGGGAACCGCCATGAACTTGGCGTAGCCCGGCCGCCGATGATGGCGTGGTAGGCCCCTTGGAACCCAACCACCTCGAAGGTGAGCGTCTCCCGGCGGAAGTTAGCCGGCGTGCCAAAGCAAACCGGCAGGTCGATGCGCCCGAGGGGTGGGCCTTCTTCCCCGGTACGACTCCGTGGAACCCCCCGACGCTGGCCGGAGCTGACCCTCTGAACCCCAGGAGGTCGAGTGTCTCGAGGTATATGATGTTGAGGCTCGAGCCCCATCCATCAACACCTTGGAGAACCGTACGTCGACGATGACGGGGTCGACGACGAGGGGGTACGCCCCCGGGTTTATGACACGGTCCGGGTGGTCGTCACGGTCGAACGTGATCGGCGCATCAGACCAGTCAAGGTACCGGGGGCGTCGTGGCAGAGTGCAAAGGCCTCCCGGCGCTCCTTCTTTCTTTCTCGAGCCGAGAGCCCGACGGTCGGCCCCCCGTAGATCATGTAGCAGTCGCGCACCGGGGGGAAGTCGCCGTCCGCGTCCCCACCGCCGCGTCGATCGGTATCCTTGCCCTTAGGCGCGTCTTCTCTCTTATCGCCGAGCTTGGAGTAGTAGCCTTTCAACAGTCGGCAGTCCTTTAACTTGTGATTTACGGGGCCCCTGTGATAAGTGCAGGGGCCCTCGAGCATTTGGTCGAAAACAGCCCCGTCAGGGGGCCTCGGGCTTCTTAGGCTCGAGGGCGCCTGCGAGCACTTCGTCGTCGTCGTCATCATTGGCGTCGCGCTTCGCCTTCTGACCTTTGCGTTTGTTCTTCTTCTTTTTGTTGCTGTTGTTGTTGTCGTTCTTGGCGTCGTCGCCTTTGTTCGTGACCTCCGGCGCGGCCACCGCCTTGCCTTTGTCCGTGGAACGGCCAAAGAAGGCCCCCACTGCCTCGTCGCCTGAGGCAAAGCTGGTGACACGATCCATCAGGTCCTCGACCGTCCTGGGACGGTAGCGTCCTAGCTCATGGACTAGCTCTTGGCATGTCGTGCCCGCGAGGAACGCTGAGATGACGTCCTCATCAGGCACGTGGGGGAGCTCGAGGCGCTGCTTCGAGAACCGTCGAGCAAAATCGCGGAGGGGCTCGTTCGCCGCCTCCTGCAAGCCGTAGATCCCAGGGGTTGGTGGGCGCGGCACATCCCTTGAATTCCCGTCGAAGACCCTGACTAGGTCGGCCCCAGTCGTCGATCTGATCCGGCGGGAGCCCCTCGAGCCACCGGCGGGCGGTGTCCGAGAGGTAAAGTGGGAGTTGGCGTATGATCACACGGTCGTTCGTTCTTCGCTCCGCCAGTTGGTAGCCTAGGCGGAAGTCCGAGAGCCAGAGCTGGGCTCGACCTCCCCGTCATACTTCACGATGTTGGTCGGCGGTCGGAACGGTCGGGGAGGGTTGAGCTGCGGATGGCCCGGCTGAAGACTCTGGGACCCGGGGGCTCGAGGGCTTGTCGGTCCTCGTCGCTGTCGTAGCGCCCCCCTCGATGGGCGCTATAGCCACGCTCCTGGGCCCCCTTGTCCTTGCGCCGGCGGTTGATGTCGTTGCGGGCGTCGTTGGGGTCTCGAGGTGGCCGGTTGTCGATGATCCATTTCGCGGACTGGTCTAGCTCGAGAGGCATCAGGTTGGTGGACGGATGCCTCGCGCTCGTTGCGGGTTGTCCGCCGTTTTCCCCCCGAGGCTGCTCCTGCGTCGTCGTGACGCGAGCTCTCGGCTTGCTGCACAGCGGCTGTCTCGAGGAGGTTCTTCATTTCCCCAAGCATGCGTCTGGCGTCAGGGTTGGAGACGGCAGGCAGATCGCGGAGCAGCATCGCCGCCGCCACCACCTGTTCTGTCCCGCTCGCGGGAACGCACCTCGGGGCGTGCTGGCGCCCCCGTCCTCGAGGATCTGCCAGTGGACCTCTCGAGCTCGGCCACAGCGCCGGCACCTCGAGGCTCTGGGCTGGTTTCTTGTGCTAGGGTTTTCTCGAGCTGCAGCAGGCGTTGTCGGTCCTCCTCAGCCTTGGCGATGGCCTCCCGCAGCTGCGCGTGCTGCGCCGCTCGGTCGTCGCTCTGTGCTGGGATGGTGCCTGGGTTTCGTTCCTCCCCTCCCGTGAATACGTGACCCGCCTGCCGCAGCCACGTCTCCGGGCCCTTCGAGGTTGAGCGCCGGCCTGACGTCGTCGCCCTCGTCCTCGTGTGTCGCATAGACCCCCTCGAGTTGGAAGCACTCCCTGGTGGGATCCCAGAGGTCGGGGTCGTGGTAGTCGTATTCGTCGGAGTCGGGGCTGGTGATGCCGCGCCGCCTTGGCTCGTGCCGGGGCTGCAGCTCGCGGTACCACTCCCCGAAGGTGGCTTGATGAGGTGGCCCGACGGCTCGTGAGAGGCCACGGTCGACGCGTGCGGGGTGGACGATCTCCAGGTTGGCCATGGCCTGCAGCAGCGCGCCCGGGCGTTCCTCCTGCTCCGCCGGGTGGCCTCGGCCCCGACTGCGCTCATGAGCTCGCGGGCGTGGGCTGCCGCGGAGCTGTCGAGGCCGAACGGGACTGCCTGCGTTGAGCGCGGTACAACCCGTGCGGGAGGAGGCCGGGCGGCGTCGACGGTGCACGGCTCGGAGGCCTCTGGCCTGGCTCTGGTCCGTGCGCATGATGAGCGCGAAGTCGCTGGGCGGGCGCGGGCGCGCCCGGGAAGTCTCCCCTCCGGCCGTGCTCCGGGCAAGCTCCTTCTCGGGAACTCCGCGCTGGCCGCGGGGAGGTGGGTGTATGCCGCCGGCGCCGCCTGTCCTTGGCGACGATGATGACGACGACGCCGCTCACTGGGTGGCGACGCGCGATGGTGTGGGCGACGTGCCATGCTCCTCGCACGGGGCGGCGCGACACGCCCTCCACTCGGGCCCTCCGTGGAGAGCAAGGTCAGCTCGTTGCCGTTGTCAGTGGCCAGGAACTCGAGGCTCCCGAACCAGATGACGGTGCCGGCAGAGAACGAAGGAGTCGAAGCAGCCATCCAGGAAACGGCGAGAAACCGACTCGACACGCGAAGGCCCCTACCTGGCGCGCCAACTGTCGGTGTTTCGAAACAGGGGGTACGACACCAACGAGTAATATGATCGCGTGCTTCTCTTCCTGGATGGTGATGCAAGAGGACACAAGGATTTATCCTGGTTCGGGCAAAGAAAGCCCTACGTCCAGTGAGGGGAGGTGTTCTTGTATTACTTGCACCTAAGTGCTTGTACAGGGGCGAATACAAGCTCAGTGAGCGTGGACCGGAGTCGGACTCGTGTGGACTTGTGTCTTACGTGTCTGTCCCCGACCGAAGGAATGAGGGCCTTGTGTCCCCTTTTTAGAGCAAGGGGAGGCCAGGGTTACACAAGGGTATTACAAGTGTCGGGGTGTATTGTGTCCCTTACGAAGAAAGGTAGGAACCCTGTCTTGTCGAAGACATTGTAGCCGACGTGGGCGTTGCTGTTGAAGCGTCCTTGAAGCGTGGCCTCCATCCTGGGCGCGGACGTGGGGTGGCGCGGCGAGGTGGAAGTCGTACAGCACCCATCCCGGAACGTACAGGACGCGGCGGGGTCCCTCCGGGTCTTGGGGTACCTGTCCTCCAACAGCATGAAAGTAGTCAGGGCTCGAGGGGCACGGAGCCGGCCTCGAGGCGGCGTCTACGGGGGGCTCGAGTCCCCACAGGTATGAGCAAGTCCCGTGAAAATCGATTGAGTGGCAGGCATCTGGGCCTCGAGGCGTGTCTTGGACGTGCCACAGTGTAGGGCGTGGGTTAACAGTGCTTCACTGGTGCCTTTTCGCCCATACTTGTGGTGAAAACGAGACTTGACTCTGCCCCGGACCATCGCGGCACACGTTGTGTCACAGAGGACGTGACTAGAGTAGGTGGATGAATTAAGTGCGCGGTATGGGGCTGGCATCCGATGTCTGCACCGCTCGAGGGAGGCAAAACGCGTCTCGAGGGATAGGCCGTTGTGCCAGAGAGGCTCGAGGTCCCCGCATGGGGTCTCGAGGTGTGGTGTTCGGCTGTGGGGGGCTCGAAGGGTAGTGGGGCGCTTGCCCGAGGCCTGGGGGGCTCGGGAGAGACGGAAGCGAGTTGTGCCCGAGGCTTGGCAAGGAGGGCTCGGGCGAGACAGAAAACGAACGTGCGCCCGAGGCCTGGCTTGGAGGGCTTGGCTCGGTGGGCCAGCGTCGTAGGCCTCGGGGGGTCGGCTTTTCAGGGGGTTAGACTAGTTAGGTCTGTTATTAACCGGTGTTCTAGGTTTACCCTATTTGTTTGCGTTGATTGGGGGGACCCCTTTTGCGGACCCCCGACACTAGTTGAGAACCACTCTCCGTTGACAGTTAGTGACCAAGTCTCCATAACCGAGGAGCAACGTTAATCCGGAGAAATAAAACTCAGCTGAGGATCCCTATCCACACTGCATATGTAGCACCCAAGCTTGCATATGCCAACTCGTCTTCCACGATTCCTCCAAGATTGGGCCCGGTCCTACGCCACCCGGAAGTACAGTACACCACTCCAATCCGGGACTCTAACCCACTTGGGTACATGCTACTTCCGCCATCTCTCCACTCCCAGTGCGCGGTTATCGGTCCAATAAAGGATTCCTCGGAGCCAGAGCTTTCCGAAGTATGTGAATAGTTACAAGTCTTGGCCAGCAGGCCCCCATACGGATGGTCCCTAATTTTTCTGCCAGAACCATACCTTGGTTATATCTCACCCAAGCGTAATAGTCCTGTCAGTTTTTCAACCCTGTCCTGGTCGGTGTCAACTATTGAGTCCCGGACTACAACATGACGGCACCGTACGCTCGGGCAACCTCTCCTCACTATTGAGGAGGTATGGATCAGATACTTAGCCAACAGTCAGGAGTAAAGCCAAATTCCCATAAAAGTTCTTTAAGTGATCACACTTTTGAAATTGGCATTTTTATTGCAAATCTATTATATAGCACCACTAAGCATTTTGCAAATAGTTTTTAAAACAGAGCAGGTGGATATTCTGGTGGGGGTAAACAATGCAGGTAATAGGTCATCACACACTCCTATAACCTAATGCAGTAGTTTAACTCAAAAGCATTTTAAGAAAACTCTTGTAAAAGCAAGGTAGGGTTAAAATGCACCGGGGCTTGCCTTGAAGAGCAAAGAGGACAGGCTCGGGGTCGACAGTGCAGGTGTCGGAGCTCGGGGTCGCCTCGGGGGTAGGATCGTCAGCGGCTGCTTCGACTTTGACGTTTTCTCCTTCGGTCACTATACGGATGCAATGATGTATGCTTATGAGGATGCTGACATGAACAATACAGCACAAGAGAAAACCACTGATTCTAGAGTACAACTTTCTATCGTGTAATTAACTTCTACAACAGACACAAAGTTACTTATCTTTATCCCTTAAGCAAAAATTAATCAACCTATTAAGCATCATTTATCCGACCTAAACACAAATCATGCATGGCATCACAAACATCATAGACCAAATGGGTGGGGGTCTATGAACAACAAACAATCCCAAAAGTCACATCACCGGACCTATTTATTAAAAAGGTCATTTTATGAAGTTACTCCAAAAGGCCTCAAAAATCTACCAGAGACTAAGCATGACATAACTAACACATAAAAATTTATCTCATAAATTTTGGAGCTACACATGATATTCTAAAATCTAAAACTATCCATTTCTTAATTAAAAGAAGGATTTTTTTTTCATTTTTCAATTTTGCAGGAAGGTAGAGTTTCTTATTTTTCTAAAATACTACACACAGTGCGAGGATTTTCTCAGGATTTAAGGAACAACAGATTAATTCTCACAAAAAAAAGAAAACAGAACACTATTCACAACTTTCCAAAAAGGAAAAAGAGCACTGTGCTCCTTCGTCGCAGGGCTCGGGCGAATCGCGCGGCGGACCGCAGGGCTCGAGCGAATCGCAGGCAAGGCGGACGGCGGACCGGCCGCTCGGGGCTCGCGCTGGGAAAGCCGAGGGTGGGGGAAGGTTGGCGAGCTCACCGTGAGTCGGGAGGGAGGCTCGGCGAGGCGGTGCAGTGTCAGAGGAGGGAGTTCGACGGTGGCGATGCTTCGGCGGAGCTCTCTTCGGCGGCGATCGGCGTCCGGCGGCTCTGTCCACCAAAAGAGGTCGCCGAGGGTGCGGTTAGGAGCGTGCTGAGGTGAGGAAGAGAGGGCAGGGGTCGGAGGGAAGAGAGAAGCACTCATGGCGGCGAATTTCTCGCTTAGCCGAAACGCAGCCGTTTACCGGAGTCGGGGACGAAGCTCCTGCGCCGGCGAGAGGAGGGCGGAGGGGTGAAATTGGTTGCTCGGGAAGGTGGAGCAGCTCAAGGCGAAGGCGGTGAGGGCTCGGCGGCGCTGAGGTGGTCTGGTGGCCCGGGGTACCGTGGTGGTGGCAATGGCGGAGCTCGGCGACTTCTTATAGCCGCGGGATGGAGCGGGGGGGGAGTCCGGGCGAGGGGTGAGGAGCATTCGCGCGGCACTAAAGGAGGTAGGGAGCAGGGTAGGGCGGCTCGGCATGGGCGGGAGCTCGCGCGCGGCGCGGCGGCTTGCCGGCGGCCGGCATCTGCGCGCTGTCCGCGGCCGTAGGGGAAGGAGGAGGGTAGGGCAGGGGATGGCGAGGCGCGGTAGGTAGGGGCTGGGGAGGTCGAGCGCTCAGCGCCGGCCTCGGGCGACACGGACGCGGGTCAGCCGGGCTTAACGAGGCTGAGGCTGCGGTAGGGGACCGGAGAGGTCGAGCGCTTAGCGCTGGCCTCGGGCGACACGGACGCGGGTCAGCCGGGCTCGGCGAGGCTGAGGCTGCGCCGCCGTCGACCGGGGCCCCCTTGCTTTAAAGCTCGCACAGAGACGTTACCCATTCCCAAATCTACCCCCTTTCTGGAATTTTGAAATTACTCCCAAAACTTGAACTACACAAAGAAAACTCAAAACACCAAAGTTGCTCAAAACTTTGAGACCTACAACTTTGTCGACATAAACTTGTTCTGAAACTCAAAAGTTTTTGAGATAATTTTGAAAACCGAAAAGGGGACAAAATTGAAGTTTGAAAGAATTTGAAATTACTTCTGATTTTATATTGAAACTTGAAAATCTGTAAACACCAAAGTTGTTTCTCTTGACAAGATCTACAACTTTGCTAAAAGGACCAACCTCAAATTTTGAATAGTTTTTTGAATTAAAAAAAAGGTAAAACTAGAGTTTGGAAATTTGGGGTTTTCAAAAGGAAATTAATTTCTATTTTTGATTTTGAACTTTGATCAACACAACAAGGCATCTAGACACTTAACTGAACAAGATTCACACAAAGCTAGACACAGAGGTGAAATTACCATTTTGCCCTTATAGGAAGGTTTGGACCTTTAGGTTTTTGAAAAAGAGATTCAATACACAAGTCATCTCAAAAAAGGTAAATGCAGAACAAGCATTAGGCAAACATAAATGCATGGCAAGAATGATTAATGACTAAACATGATGACATGTCAGGTTAATTACATTTTAAACACCAGCGGTGTTACAGCCCTCCCCCCTAAAAGAAATCTCGCCCCGAGATTCTGCGTCTTAAGAAGGACAAAGGCGAAACTTTACATCTACAGAGTATCGAGAAAGTCGGGATAGTTCTTTGCTAAGAAGTCTTCGGATTCCCAAGTGGCTTCTTCTTCAGTGTTGGTTCCATTGGATCTTGTACCATCTTGTGGTAGTCCTCCGGGTAACACGGTCCTTGTAATCCAACACGCGAACTAGATACTCAGAGTATGACAGATCGGGTTCTAACTCGACACCTTCAACTTCCACCACATGTTCGGGCACTTGGAGACATTTCTTGAGTTGGGAGACGTGAAACACATTATGGATTGCGGAAAGATGATCGGGCAATCTTAGCTTGTAAGCTACCTTGCCACAACGTTCCAGAATCTCAAACGGACCAATATAGCGGGGTGCTAACTTTCCTTTGACTCCAAAACGAGTAACTCCTTTAGTGGGTGAGACCTTCAGGTACACATAATCTCCGATCTGGAACTCCAAAGGTCGACGTCTCTTGTCAGCATAACTTTTCTGTTGAGACTGACTGCGCAATCTTCATATTCTCTTGTATCTGCTTGACTTTTTCTTCCATATCTTTAACTAGATCAACCCCAAAGAATTCTCTTTCTCCGGTTCAGACCAACTGAGAGGTGTACGACAACGGCGGCCGTACAGTGCTTCAAAGGGTGCCATTTTGATGCTTTCTTGATAACTGTTATTATATGAGAATTCTGCCAAGGGCAAACAGTCATCCCAAGTATCTGCGAAGGTGAGCACGCAGGCTCTCAACATATCCTCTAACACTTGGTTGACCCGCTCAGTTTGTCCGTCCGTTTGCGGATGATATGCCGTGCTGTGCAATTGCTTGGTTCCAAGTGAGGTATGGAACGCTTTCCAGAACTTTGCGACAAACTGGGTACCACGATCAGAGATAATGGTCTTGGGTATGCCATGGAGTTTTACTATGTTGTTCTTGTACAAAGTGGCGTAAGTGGGGACGGTGTAACTGGTCTTGACTGGCAGGAAGTGAGCTTGCTTAATGAGGCGATCCACGATCACCCAGATGGAATCAAAACCTCTTGATGTCTTGGGTAGTCCATTGATAAAATCCATACTGATATCGTCCCATTTCCAAGCAGGTACAGGTAAAGGTTGCAATTCTCCTCTAGGCTTCATGTGCACAACTTTGACTTTCTGGCAAGTATCACATTGAGCGACATACCGGGCGATCTCAATCTTCATCTTTGTCCACCAGAATCTCTGCCTCAAGTCTTGGTACATCTTGTTGCTGCCGGGGTGGATGGAGAATCTAGTCAAGTGTGCTTCATCAAGGATTAACTGTCTCAACTCAGGCACTTTGGGAAATACCAGCCGGTTCTTGAACCATAAAACTCCACTCCTTCATCAATCCTAAAACAATCAGCTTTTCCGACTCGGACCCTTTCAATGATATGCTTAATCCTAGGGTTATCTTTCTGTGCAGTGATGATCTGTTCCCTGATAGGTGTTTCTATCCTGATATTATTCAGAGTTCCCTGCAGAACCATCTCAATACCCAGCTTTTCCAATTCATAACATAGGGAAGAACCATAGGGTTTCCTCACCAGACAGTTGCAGTATGATTTGCGACTGAGTGCATCGGCGACTACATTCGCCTTACCCGGATGGTAATGTACTTCGAGATCATAGTCCTTAATTAATTCAAGCCATCTTCTCTGTCTCATATTCAGTTCCTCTTGAGTGAAGATATACTTCAGGCTTTTGTGATCGGTGTACACCTTGCAGGTACTGCCCAACAGATAATGACGCCAGATTTTTAAGGCATGCACCACTGCTGCTAACTCAAGATCATGGGTTGGATAATTCTCTTCATGTTGCTTAAGCTGCCGTGAGGCATAAGCGATCACTCGGCCTTCTTGCATCCAAACACAGCCCAAACCAGTACCAGATGCATCACAGTAGACATCAAAGGGCTTTTCGACGTTCGGCTGAGCTAGCACTGGTGACGTGGTTAACAGTTTCTTCAATGCTTGAAAGGCTTGCTCACAAGCTGGTGACCAGATAAACTTCACAGAATTCTTTAACAACTCGGTGATAGGCTTGGCGATCCTGGAAAAATCCGGGATGAAACGGCGATAATATCCAGCCATTCCCATGAAGCTGCGGACTTTGTGAACAGTGGTAGGTGGCTTCCAATCCAGAATGTCTGCCACCTTTCCGGGATCGACTGACACACCTTCAGTGGATAGGACATGACCAAGGAACTGTATCTGATCTAACTAGAACTCACATTTACTGAACTTGGCATAAAGCTGATGATCTCTGAGGCGGGATAGAACGATACGAAGGTGTTCGGCATGCTCTTCAGGGGTTTTTGAGTAGACAAGGATGTCGTCAATGAACACGACCACAAATTTATCAAGCTCTGGCATGAATACAGAGTTCATGAGATACATGAAGTGGGCAGGGGCATTGGTCAAACCGAAGGACATGACCAGGTACTCATATAGGCCGTATCTGGTAGTGAAAGCTGTTTTAGGAATGTCTTCGGGACGTATTTTTATTTGGTGGTAGCCAGATCTGAGGTCAATCTTGGAGAATATCCTGGCTCCAGCTAGCTGTCAAAAAGAAGGTCAATACGAGGCAAGGGATATTTATTCTTGATGGTGACTTCGTTGAGTGGGCGATAATCAACGCATAACCTAAGACTTTTGTCTTCTTCTTTACAAAGATTGCAGGAACAGCCCCAAGGAGATGAACTTGGGCGAATGAAGCCCTTATCCAGCAACTCTTGTAATTAGATTTTTAGCTCTGCCAACTCTCTGGGAGGCATTCGATAAGCTCTGCGGGATATAGGAGCAGTCCCGGGCTTTAGCTCTATGGCAAACTCAACATCACGGTCAGGAGGCAGACCAGGTAAGTCCTCTGGAAAAACATCAGGGAATTCACAGACCACGGGGATATCTTTGGTCTCCTGAACATAGGTGGTATTCAATTGCGTGGCTGCTGGTTTCGGAGGCATTGGGAGTTGGAGAAGGAGTTTGGAAGTACTGTTAGGAATGTCCACTCTCACAACCCTATTCAGGATGTCAATCATGGCCTTATACTGGCACATCCAATTCATGCCTAAAATGACATCTATCTCCTGATCACGTAGCACTATCATGGTGGTAGGAAATACATGTTCCCCCAACATCACTGGTATATTACGAACCACTTCCTTAGTACTTATACGCCCTCCAGGCGAAAATATACAGAAATTTTCTTTCAATTCCCCAATTGATATCGCATGCTCAAAGACAAATGTACGACTGATGAAGGAATGCGATGCACCAGAATCAAACAACACAACTGCAGGATGATTGGCAACGGGAAACCTACCGATCATGACGGGCTCCCCTTCTGGGATCTCGCTGACAGCGGTGTAGTAGACTTGCCCGTGCTTCTTGACAACTTTGCCTTTCTGAACATGCTGTTGCTGGACACGGTGCTGCTGCTGCTGAGGTCCTCCAGGACCCTTCTGAGCGTTCTGAGCATACCTCTTGGGTTTTGGGCACTCACGAGCCCAGTGACCAAGTTGGCCGCAGTTGTAGCAGGGATGGTTGTAAGCGGTTTGTGGGGTGGTGATACGAACACCTGGGGCGTTCGGCTGCGTGGCACTCTGCTGGTTGGCGTTGTGGGTGGTGGCCGCGGTACGGACGACCACTTGCTGGTGGGGGTAAGGTCGGCGATTTTGGTGGTGGCTAGGGTGATAAATGACCCTCTGGCGCTTGTGACTGCCAGAGAAACTGCTAGACCCTGCTTTCTTCTTCTTCTTTTCGTCTTGGTACTGGCGATTGCTCTCCTCATAAGCGACAGCCCGGTCAACGGCATCATGATACGAGCCGGTCAGGTTATTGGACATACTTCTGCGGATCTTGGGGTGCAGTCCCCTAAGGAAACAGTCCCTCTTCTTCTCGTCCGTGTTGACGTACTCCGAGGCATACTGGCTAAGGTGATTGAACTGACCCACGTACTGCATCACTGTGGAGTCCTTCTGCTGCAGTGCCAGAAACTGATCAAGCTTCATCTTCATCACTCCAGAAGGGATGTGGTGTGCACGGAAAGCTGTGCGGAACTCTTCCCAGGTCAACTGATGGCCTTCTGGCTGGGCAGCCAACAGGTTGGCATACCAAGCGCTTGCTGGACCACGAAGCTGCTGAGAAGCGAACCGGGGCTTCTGGGTGTCGGTGCAGTGGAGAAGACCAAACTTCTGCTCCATAGTACGGAGCCAATCATCAGCTTCAAGGGGTTCATCGGCCTTAGTAAAGACTGGTGGACGGGTTTCGGTGAAATCCACATATGTGGTCTCATGGTTGATGTTGTGGCGACCACGGTGGCCATCGTTCTGTTGTCCCTGGTTTTGAGCCATCAGGTTAGCAGCGGCTGCCAAAGCTGCGATGGCGTCTGCTAGCGTAGCTGGCACAGGTGGAGGGTTTGGAAGGTTGGCATCCTCTGAACCTCCAGCTCCAGTGCGAGTGTTCACAGGCATCTGTTTAAGCAACTTGGAACTTAGCATCCATAGATTAAGTTCTGAAAACAACTGGCTGAAAACTTCACTGATACAAAGGTAGATGATCGATAAAGATGACTGACAGATGGCAACAGACTGATAAGGGAAAAGGTACGAAAAGAAAGATACAGACCCGACTTAGCAAAAGACAGACTAACGCCCCCAAACCTAGACTAAGGGTTTAGGTAAGCAGGTGGTATAGACACAACGAGTCTAGTCTTCATTGATGATGATCATGTCGTCGTCGTCTTCTTCCTCGAGGATGAGCTCAGGCTCAACCTCCTCGTCCTCGTCTTCAGCGTCGATGTCCTCGGCAGGTTCAATCTCCTTGTCCACGCCTGGCTCTTGCTCTACGTCCGGCTCTTCCACTACTTCGTCCTCAGGGTCCTCGACAACCGGGGGAACCATGGGGTGGAGTTGGTCGTACAGCTGGTGTACCTCCTCATGAAGCATGTCATTGAACTGTTCAATCTGAGCTGTGTACTGCTGCAGTCCATGGAGCTCGGCTCTGGTGACGTCCTCGCGTATCCAAGTGGCATCGCGCTACTGGATGGCGCGAATCACGTTCCGGTTGGCCTGCTCCAGGGAAGCTCGTGCCTCATAGAACTCCAGACGTGAGTGGTAGAAGTCATGCTCCAAGTTCTCCAGCTCAGCCTTCAGGTTCTTGATCTCCTCCTTTAGGTGCTTGCGGGTGCGGCGGGGAAAGCGACGACTGTTGGAGGCTTCACCAGTCTCTTCTCCAATGCGTGGTGCCAGTTGGTGGCGTGGCACACCATTGGGTCCAGTTGACTTGCGAGCAGTCAGCTTGATGTGGGCCATGTCTGGATAAGATAAGTTGGATGAGGAGTGAAAAAGGCTAGCAAGAAAAGGTAAAGGCATACTACCCCAACGAACTTAGAGAGGAAGTTATTATATTAACTTAAGTGAATATGACAAGATGCATGGATCGTTCCTATGGAACAAGGCAATGCACTAAATAAATAAGGTACATAGGGCTTAAAACATGTTGTCTCGCTAACTAGTGTTGCCATACACAAGACAAGATAAGAGATGCAATTTGGACTCAAAATAGTCAAGTTTAGTTTGTTTGGACTCAAAGATCTTTTGAAGTTTTCGCAAGAACACTGCAACGTTAAAGTGAGATGCTCTGATACCACTCTGTGGCGGAACGGTCCCAATCCCATGGCCCACAGGTCCCCGTCAGCCTCTGACAGCCGAACCTATGTTCCACGCGATTAAGACTGATCGTCACTGGGCTGCATCAGTGCCCATTGTCCGCAGGATCATCTCACAATTCGGTCACAACACTGGATACTTTTACAAATAACATCGGAATACAGAGCGGAAGACTTAAATAACATTAGTTTTACAAACCGAGGTTCCAAATAAAATTAAAGGTGTAGTTATTACAAACCATGTTCGGGTAATAGAAATAGGCAACGTAGCGGAGTACAACAAAATAAGATACTTGTAATTACCTAGCCCGAGGGTGCACAACTATGCTTTGGCCTCATCGACCTCTTCCTGGACGATGGTCATGCAGCAGGGCGCAAGACACATCGGGGTCTCAGTCATACCTGCAACAGGGGTTAACAAACCCTGAGTACTGGGGTACTCCACAAGACTTACCCGACTAAAGATAAAGGGGAGAAGACTCAGGAATGAGAGGCTTAGGTAGTCAAGGTAAGGCTTAAGCAAGATCAAGTATTTTGCAGAAAAAGCATTTTGAAATCCTTGTTTTATTTTTGGAAAGATTCCAGTATTTCCTAATTCTTCATTGTTCATGATTCATTTTACCTTTCAAAAACATACCTAGCTGAGAACCACTCTCTGTTGACAGTCAGTGACCAAGTCTCCATAACAGAGGAGCAACGTTAATCCGGATAAATAATACTCAGCTGAGGATCCCTATCCACACTACATATGTAGCACCCAAGCTTGCATATGCCAACTCGTCTACCACGATTCCTCCAAGATTGGGCCCGGTCCTACGCCACCCGGAAGTACAGTACACCACTCCTATCCAGGTACGACGACCACGTGGGTACATGCTACTTCCGCCATCTCTCCACTCCCAGTGCGTGGTTGTCGGTCCAATAAAGGATTCCTCGGAGCCAGAGCTTTCCGAAGTATGTGAATAGTTACAAGTCTTGGCCAGCAGGCCCCCATACGGATGGTCCCTAATTTTTCTGCCAGAATCATACCTTGGTTATATCTCACCCAAGCGTAATAGTCCTGTCAGTTTTTCAACCCTGTCCTGGTCGGTGTCAACTGTTGAGTCCCGGACTACAACATGACGGCACCGTATGCTCGGGCAACCACTCCTCACTGTTGACTAGGTATGGATTAGATACTTAGCCAACAGTCGGGAGTAAAGCCAAATTCCCATAAAAATTCTTTAAGTGATCACACTTTTGAAATTGGCATTTTTATTGCAAATCTATTATATAGCACCACTAAGCATTTTGCAAATAGTTTTTAAAACAGAGCAGGTGGATATTCTGGTGGGGGTAAACAATGCAGGTAATAGGTCATCACACAACTCCTATAACCTAATGCAGTAGTTTAACTCAAAAGCATTTTAAGAAAACTCTTGTAAAAGGTAGGGTTAAAATGCACCGGGGCTTGCCTTGAAGAGCAAAGAGGACAGGCTCGGGGTCGGCAGTGCAGGTGTCGGAGCTCGGGGTCGCCTCGGGGGTAGGTTCGTCAGCGGCTGCTTCGACTTTGACGTTTTCTCCTTCGGTCACTATACGGATGCAATGATGTATGCTTATGAGGATGCTGACATGAACAATACAGCACAAGACAAAACCACTGATTCTAGAGTACAACTTTCTATCGTGTAATTAACTTCTAGAACAGACACAAAGTTACTTATCTTTATCCCTTAAGCAAAAATTAATCAACCTATTAAGCATCATTTATCCGACCTAAACACAAATCATGCATGGCATCACAAACATCATAGACCAAATGGGTGGGGGTCGATGAACAGCAAACAATCCCAAAAGTCACATCACCGGACCTATTTATTTAAAAAGGTCATTTTATGAAGTTACTCCAAAAGGCCTAAAAAATCTACCAGAGACTAAGCATGACATAACTAGCACATAAAAATTTATCTCATAAATTTTGGAGCTACACATGATTTTCTAAAAATCTAAAACTATCTATTTCTTAATTAAAAGAAGGATTTTTTTTTCATTTTTCAATTTTGCAGGAAGGTTGAGTTTCTTATTTTTCTAAAATACTACACAGTGCAAGGAACATACCATAATTCTCTCAGGATTTAAGGAACAACAGATTATTCTCAAAAAAAAAAGAAAATAGAACACTATTCACAACTTTCCAAAAAGGAAAAAGAGCACTGTGCTCCTTCCTCGCGGGGCTCGGGCGAATCGCGCGGCGGACCGCAGGGCTCGGGCGAATCGCAGGTGAGGCGGACGGTGGACCGGCCGCTCGGGGCTCGCGCTGGGAAAGCTGAGGGTGGGGGAAGGTTCGTGAGCTCACCGTGAGTCGGGAGGGAGGCTCGGCGAGGCGGTGCAGGGTCGGAGGAGGGAGTTCGACGGTGGCGATGCTTCGGCGGAGCTCTCTTCGGCGGCGATCGGCGTCCGGCGGCTCTGTCCACCAAAAGAGGTCAGCGAGGGTGCGGTTAGGAGCGTGCTGAGGTGAGGAAGAGAGGGCAGGGGTCGGAGGGAAGAGAGAAGCACTCACGGCGGCGAATTTCTCGCTTAGCCGAAACGCGGCCGTTTACCGGAGTCCGGGACGAAGCTCCTGCGCCGGCGAGAGGAGGGCGGAGGGGTGAAATTGGTTGCTCGGGAAGGTGGAGTAGCTCAAGGCGAAGGCGGTGGAGGGCTCGGCGGGCGCTGAGGTGGTCTGGTGGCCCGGGGTACCGTGGTGGTGGCAATGGCGGAGCTCGGCGGCTTCTTATAGCCGCGGGATGGAGCGGGGGGGGGGGGGGGAGTCCGGGCGAGGGGTGAGGAGCATTCGCGCGGCACTAAAGGAGGTAGGGAGCAGGGTAGGGCGGCGCGACACTAGTTTCCGGCCGAAGCGCCGCGGGCCTTGTTCCCTTCGGTACACGGAGGCGGCCACACCACAATCGCGGTTGGTGTGATCTCGCAAGACTTACAAGCCCCGCCGATGTACAACCACGGTGCGCGCAAGCACCGGTAGATGAGAGGTTTTCAACCTCACTAAACACTAGGCCTAACACCTAGAGCAAGCGCAAAGCGGTGGTCTAACTAGCTTAAGCACTTCGCAAAGCACCTCTACTAATCACCTAGTATATCACTTAAGCACTTTGGTGGCTAGAGCAACTAAATATGTGTCTATACACTTGGTACACTTCCTTGAGCTCCAACCTCACTGTTTTGGCCGGCCATGGGGGTATATATAGAGCCCCAAGCAAATAGAGCCGTTGGACACCAAAGATGGACTTTCCTGCGTAGCATCGGACGCTCCAGACGGGAGCATCGGACGCACATCCGATGTCACATAACGGCTAGTTCTGCCGACCTGGCACTGAGTCACATCGGACTCTGACGAGCGTCTGATGCACGACCATCCGCCGCGTCCGATGTCTTCAGAGCCTCTTTGGAACCTCTCTGCATAGGCATCAGACTCTGGGACTATAGCGTCCGATGCGTCTCTGTAGCGTCTGATGTAACGCTGTGAACGACGCACAGTGTTACCATCGCGTCCGATGTGGCACCATCGGCCCGTCCGATGCTTCTGCTGGCGCCAACCCGAGCTAGGGTTTGGCATCGGTGCATCCGACGCTTTTGAGCAGCGTCCGATGTCCCTGCTTGCTTTGTTTCTTCGCGATTTCTTGTGCCGTCTTGGTTCCATTCTTGTGCCTTGGACTTTGTTTGATCTTGGGGATCTTCTATTGAGCTTCAAAGGTCTTGCTTGAGATGTTGATCATCGGATCACCACATCGCCTTAGTCCAAGTCACATTTGCATCCTATTGGACTACAAAACAAACACTTGCAAACGCATTAGTCCAATTTGGTTATGTTGTTCATCAAACACCAAAATCCGAAGTTAAATGGTCCGAGGTCCATTTTCCTTACAATCTCCCCCTTTTTGGTGATTGATGACAACACGACCAAAACAAGTAAATAATAGATACATAATTTAAAAAAGCAATCTACTTGCTAGGATGCAATGCAAAGGCAAGATCATATGATGTTTAAAAGATACCAAAAAGAAACATATTTAATCTAACATATCTTGCCCTTGCCATGGAGTCTCACTGTGTGACTTTATGGATTAAGACTCCCCCTAACTCCATAAATCACTTCCTCCCTTTTTGAACCATTCCCATGAAAATAACCATAGAATTTTGAAAATTTGATTTTGGTTGTTTTGTTTGTTTTAGTTTGGGCTTGATTTTGGTCCCTACACATTTCTCCCCCTTTGGAATCAAACATTGAAAAGGAAGACATTAAAGCTCAAGAGAGGAAACATTATATAAGCTAAAACTCCCCCTGAGTATATGCATACATGTGATGTAGGGCAAAAGCATATGCATAACCGACAATTTAAGGCACAAAGGAGTTTAATCTATATAATGCATGGAGAAAGCATATAAGAATATCAAATTGAAATCAACATAATGATATCGATTAGGAATACCACATGTAGATGCCAATTGGATTATCACCACACATGATGCTTGTCTCCGAGATCTCCATTTTCCTTGCAATGAGACTACTACACACATGATAATCTTGAAAGTAGTGTTAGTCTCAAAGCTTCCAAATTGTAGAGTAAACTCCCCCTAAAGGTGTGCATACAAGTTTGAAATACTTGTAGGAGACATTGTAACACCTCTGGTGTTTAAGCATGTAATTAACTTGACATAACATCATTAGCATCATTAATCATCTTGATCATGATTTCATGTGTATGCATTTGCTTAGTGTATCATTTTATGTGATGTACCTCTATTGCAAAAACCCTTTTTAGCCCACTTCTTCCTATAGGGGCAAAATGGTAATTTCACCTCTGTGCCTAGTTCTATGTAATTCTTGTTCAAATTTAGTGCCCTGATGTTTGTTACTTTGATCAAAGTTCAAAAATCAGATTTGATTTGATTTTCCTTTTGCAAAACCCTAAATTCCCAAATCCTGGATTTATTCCCTTTCTGATAACTTTTTCATAATTCGAAATTTTGAGTTGGTTCAAAAAGCAAAGTTGTGAATCTGACCTAGAGGAACAACTTTGGTATTTGCAGATTTCCATGTTTCTATATAAAATTTGAAGTAATTTCAAATTCATTCAAATTCCAGTTTTTGTCCCCTTTTCAGTTTTAAAAATTTATTCAAAAACTATTGAGTTTCAGAAAAAGTGTATATTAGCAAAGTTATAGGTTTTGATAAAAGGAACAACTTTCACATTTGCAGATTTCCAACTTTCAGTGTAAAATCAAAAGTAATTTTGAATTTATTCAAATCCCTAAAGTGTTCCCTTTTCTGTTTTCAAATATGGTTCAAAAACTATTTGGATTTGGAAAATGTTCATATTGACAAAGTTGTAGATCTTTTTTTTCTGAGCAACTTTGGTATTCTGAGTTTTTGTCGCACAGTTCAAATTTTGAGAGTATTTTGCAAAATACAGAAACCAGCAAAAAGTCAAACCCTAGACCTAGCACTGTTCGTCCCCTACCCCTAGCGGCGCAGTGCAGAGGGGGGCCCCGGCCATGGCGCCGGCGCTGCGCCGCAGCACGTCTGACGGCTCCCCACGCGCCACCAACCTGCCGCCCTGATCCGCAACAGCTCGCCGCACCCGTACGCGCATGCGCTGGCCATCCTTCCCCGTCCCCCACTGTTCCAGAGCGCCGCCGCCGCGTGGCCATCGCCGGCGAGCTTGCGCCCGAGCCCCGGCTGCACGCCAGCCTATCCGCCAGAGCGCAATCGAGTGCGCACGCCCCCGCAAACCTTACCTGCGTATCCCCGAGGTCTCTACCGGCCCCTGGCCGTGCCTATTTAAGCCCGCCGGAGCCCCGAGCTCCGCACTCACCTCCGCCACCGTGGCCAGCCCACTCCAGACACTCCGCCGCTCCACCATCTAGCCCGAAAGCTCCGCCTTGAGCTCGTGAAGCTTTCCCACCCTTCAATTTCATCTCTACCGCCCTCAATCGCCCGGCGTAAGCTCGCCGTTCCCATCTCCGGCAGAAACCCGGCGAGCTCGGGTTCGTGAAATTCGCCGCCTCCGGCCATGATCATCCCTCACCGACCCCGTGTCGTATTCCTTGGCTCCGCGCGACTCTAACCCGGCCCTTGCGGTCTCGTGTGTTGCGCAGGACCGCCGGATCGCCGGAGCGCCGCCGCGGTCGTCTCCTCCCTCGAGCGTGTCGAGCCTCACCCTCGAGAACGAGTCGAGCCTCACCCTCGAGCCCTGCCTCCGACCCGTGGTAAGCATCCGAGCCTCCGGCCTCTGCTTCCACTCCGCTTCGCCCGAGCCCAAGCCTCGGCGAGCGCATGCCCTCCGCTTCGCCCGAGCCCAAGCCTCGGCGACGCATGCCCTCCGCTTCGCCCGAGTCAGGCCTCGGACGGAGGCTTATTTCTCTGTCTCGCCCGAGCCTCCGGGCCAGGCCTCGGACGAAGCTGTCGCTCCCGTCTCGACCGAGCCCCGCGCGATTCGCCCGAGCCCGCGCGATTCGCCGAGCCCGGCCTAGAAGGAGCACAGTGCCCTTCTCTTTTTCTGAGAAATGTGAATAGTGTTCTGTTTTCTCTTTTTTGTATGATTTTCTGTGTGCATCCAAAAATTCTGAAATTTTTGTGGTAGACTCTTTATGCTCTGGAGTATTTTATAAAAATATGAAACTTGAGTTTTGTGCAAAAATTTGAAAATGTAAAATTCCCCTTTTTATTGAAAAATGAAGGTTTTGGTATTTTTGGAGAGTGATCTATAACTCCAAAAATCTTGAGATAAATTTTTGTGACCTTTTTATGACATGCTGAACCTCTGGTAAAATTTTGAAGTCTTTTGGAACAAGTTGATTTTTGAACATTTATTTTAAATAGTTGAATAGTGCCTTTTGTTAATTAAATGTCTAGAATTATTTGAGCACCTTAATGACCTCCAAAAATTATGAAATTTGTTTTGCCATCTATCTACACCATAATGAACTTATGTGATTAATTTGGTAATTTTTGGAGCAACTTCATAAAATGACCTTTTAAATAAATTAAGAAAATAGAAAAGGTGGATTAGGGTTGGTAATAAGTGTTTGATGATGTGATCTTTGGATTGATTGATGTTCATAGACCCTACCCCTCTGGTCTATGATGTTTGTGATGCCTTGTGATGATTATGCTTAAGTAATATAAAAGTTGCTTAATAAAGTTAGCTAATATTGCTAGAAAGGGATAAGTAATCTATTGTCCACTTTAACAAACCACTTATACTTTGCAAAGCTATACTCTAGTTTTATCCTATGCACTTTGTTCATACTAGCCTACTCATGTGCATGCATCATTGCATACGTATAGTGACCGAGGAAGAAGGACATGAAGTCGAAGTAGTCACCGAAGGATCTGTCCCCGAGGCGACCCCGAGCTCCGACACCTACTCCAACCCCGAGTCCGTCCTTTTTGCCATTCCAGGCAAGCCCCGGTGCATTTAACCCTTTCCTTGAATTTATAAAATGTTTTACTTAAATGCTTTGAGTAAATTATTGCATTAGGTTTTTAGGAGTTGCGTGATATCCTATCTGATGCATTATCCACCTTGACCACTGATACACCCGATACCTGCTTTCAGAAACTAGTTGCAAAATGCTTAGCAATGCTATACAATAGATTTGCAATAAAAATGCCAATTTCAAAAGTGTGATCACTTAAGAATATTTATGGGAATTTCTGGTTTACTCCCACTATTGGCTAAGTATCTGATCCGTACTTAGTCAATGGGAAGGAGAGGTTGTCCTTGCGTACGGTGCCGTCATGTCGTAGTCCGGGACTCGACAGTTGACACCGACCGGGACAGGTTGAAAAACTGACAGGACTGTTGCGCTTGGGTGAGATATAACCAAGGCACAGTTGCTGGCTGGAAAATTAGGGACCATCCGTATGGGGGCCTGCTGGTCAAGACTTGTAACTATTCACATACTACGGAAAGCTCTGGCTCCGAGAAATCCATTATTGGACCGACAACCGCGCACTGGGAGTGGAGAGATGGCGGAAGTAGCATGTACCCACGTGGGTTAGAGTCCCGGATTGGAGTGGTGTACTGTACTTCCGGGTGGCGTAGGACCGGGCCCAATCTTGGAGGAATCGTGGAAGACGAGTTGGCATATGCAAGCTTGGGTGCTACATATGCAGTGTGGATAGGGATCCTCAGCTGAGTATTATTTATCCGGATTAACGTTGCTCCTCGGTTATGGAGACTTGGTCCACTGACTGTCAACGGAGAGTGGTTCTCAACTAGGAATGTTTTGAAATATAAAATGAATCATGAATGATGAAGAATTGAGGAATACTGAATCTTTCAAAATAAAATAAGATTTACAAAAATGCTTTTCTGCAAAATACTTGATCTTGCTTAAGCCTTACCTTGACTACCCTAAGCCTTCATTCCTGAGTCTTCTCCCTTTTTCTTTAGTCGGGTAAGTCTTGTTGAGTACCTTTGTACTCAGGGTTTTATTACCCATGTTGCAGGTATGGCAGATTCCTCAGTATGCCTTGGACCCTGCTGTGTGACTGTTGTTCAGGAGGAGGCCGATGAGGCCGATGAGTGATTATTCACCCTCGGGCTGGGTGATGTATCTTTAAGTTATTGTCATATGCTACTCTGCCAACTCTATCTATTTGAACTATGGTCTGTAATAACTTCATTTAAATTTTATGTTGAACCCTGGTTTGTAAAACTATTGTTATCTAAGTCTTCCGCTATTTACTCCGATGTTATTCGTCAAAATGTTAAAGAGATTGTAACTGAATTGTGAGATGATCCTGCGGACAACGGGCACTGATGTAGCCCAGTAGCGGAACAGGTCTTAATCTCTTGGCTGTACGGATCGACTGTCAGTGGTTGACGGTGGTCAGTGGGCCATGGGATTAGGGCCGTTACGTTACAGAGTGGTATCGGAGCATCTCACTATGACGTTGCAATTTTTTGCGAAAACTTCAAAATGTTTTTAACAAAAACTAAACTTGACTATTTTAAGTCCAAATTGCTTCTCTCATCTCATCTTGTCTTTGGCAAGTAGTAGCAAGACAACTTGTATAAGCCCTATGTACCTTACCTTAGTAGTTGCATTGCCTTGTTCCGTAAGAACGATTCATGCATCATGTCACATTCGCTTAAGTTTATAAAAGAGTTCGTTGGGGTTAGTGTGCCTATACCTTTTTCTTGCTAGCCTTTCTCATCTATAACCTCTTATCCAGATATGGCCATCATCAAGCGGACTGCCCGCAAGTCGACTGGACCAAACGGTGTACCGCGTCACCAGCTGGCGCCACGCACCGGAGAAGAGACTGGAGAATCCTCCAATGGTCGTCGCTTTCCCCGCCGCACCCGCAAGCAGCTGAAGGAGGAAATCAAGAATCTGAAGGCTGAGATGGAGAACATGGAGCATGACTTCTACCTTTCCCGCATGGAGTTTGATGAGGCACGAGCTTCCTTGGAGCAGGCCAACCGAAACACGGTTCGCGCTATCGAGCAGCGCAATGATGCTTGGACCCGCGAGGACGTTACTAGAGCCCAGCTCCATGGACTGCAGCAATACACCGCCCAGATCGAGCAGTACAATGATATGCTTCATGAGGAAGTGCATCAGCTGCATGATCAACTCCACCCCTTGGTACCCCCGGTTATGGAAGAACCTGAGGACGGAGTCGTGGAGGAACCTGAAGTGGAGCATGAGCCAGGCCAGAATGAAGAAGTGGAACCTGCAGAAGATGTCCACGTTGAAGATGAAGATGAGGAGGAAGAGCCTGAGCTTATCATCGAGGATGATGATGATGACGAAGAGTTGATCTTCATCGATGATGACTAGACTCCTTGTGTCTGTACCATCTGCTTACCTAAAGCCTTAAGTCTAGGTTTGGGGCGTTAGTTGGTCTTCTGTCTAGCCGAGTTTGTATCTTGTCTTGTACCTTTCCTTTGTCAGTCTGTGGTTATCTGTCGAACCTCTGTATCAGTTATCTACCCTTGCATCTATGAATCTTATCAGTCAGTTTCGTTCAAAATCAATCTTTGTATGCTGAGTTCCAAAGTTGCTTATACAGATGCCTGTAAACACCCGTGCCGGAGCCGGAGGTGCTGATGACCGCATCCCAAACCCTCCGCCTGTACCAGCTACCCTGGCAGATGCCATTGCAGCCTTGGCCGCCGCTGCTAACCTAATGGCTCAAAACCAAGGACAGCAGAATGTTGGACACCGTGGTCGCCACAACCAAGAAACCACCTATGTGGACTTCACTGAAACACGACCACTGGTCTTCACAAAGGCCGATGAACCTCTCGAGGCTGACGACTGGTTACGCACCATGGAACAGAAGTTCAGTCTCCTGCACTGCACAGAGATCCAGAAGCCTCGGTTCGCTTCACAGCAGCTCCGTGGTCCTGCAAGTGCCTGGTACGCCAATCTGTTGGCTGCCCAGCCAGAAGGTCACCAGCTGACCTGGGAAGAGTTCCGCACCGCTTTCAGAGCACATCACATCCCTTCGGGATTGATGAGAATGAAGTTGGATCAGTTCTTGGCCCTGCAACAGAAAGATTCCACTGTCATGCAGTACGTGGGACAATTCAATCACCTCAGCCAGTATGCCTCCGACTATGTCAACACAGAGGAAAAGAAGAGAGATTGTTTTCTCAGGGGTCTGCACCCTAAGATTCGTAGAGGTCTGTCCAACAACCTGAACGGATCCTACCATGATGTCGTTGACCGTGCTGTTGCTTTCGAGGAAAGCAACCGCCAGTATCAGGAAGAGAAGAAGAAGAAGAAGGCTGGGTCTAGCAGTTTCTCCAGCAACCATAAGCGCCCAAGAGTCATCTACCACCCCAGTCACCATCAAAACCGTGCCCCATACCCCCATCAGCAAGTGGTCGTTCGTACCGCAGCCACCACCCATAATGCCAACCAGCAAAGTGCCACTCAGCCGAACGCCCCAGGTGTTCGTGTCACCACCCCACAAATAGCTTACAACCTTCCATGCTACAACTGTGGCCAAGTTGGTCACTGGGCTCGCGAGTGCCCAAAACCCAAGAAGAATACCCAGTATGCACAGAAAGGCCCTGGAGGATCACGGCAGCAGCAGCACCGTGCACCGCAGCAGCACGTCCAGAAGGGCAAGCTTGTCAGGAAGCACGGGCAAGTCTACTTCACCACCGCCAGTAACATCCCAGAAGGAGAGCCCGTCATGCTCGGTAGGTTCCCTGTTGCCAATCATCCTGCAGTCGTCTTGTTTGATTCTGGTGCATCGCATTCCTTCATCAGTCGCACTTTTGTCATCAAGCATGAGTTACCCATGGGAGAGTTAAAAGAAAGTTTTTGCATACTTTCGCCTGGAGGACGGATAAATACTAAGGAAGTGGTCCGCAGTATACCAGTAATGTTGGGGGAACATGTTTTTCCTACCACCATGATAGTACTGCGCGATCAAGAGATAGATGTCATCTTAGGCATGAATTGGATGTGTCAGTATAAAGCCATGATAGACATCTTGAATAGAGTTGTGAGAGTGGATATCCCTAACAGTACCTCCAAACTCTTTCTCCAACTTCCAATGCCTCAAAAGCCAACAACCACCCAGTTAAATACTGCCTATGCTCCGGAAGTCAGGGATATTCCCGTGGTCTGTGAGTTCCCTGATGTCTTCCCAGGAGATCTACCTGGTCTGCCTCCTGACTGTGATGTAGAGTTTGCCATAGAGCTAAAGCCCGGGACTGCTCCTATATCCCGTAGAGCTTATCGAATGCCTCCCAGAGAGTTGGCAGAGCTGAAGATCCAATTGCAAGAGCTATTGGACAAGGGTCTCATTCGCCCAAGTTCATCTCCTTGGGGTTGTCCTGCTATCTTTGTGAAGAAGAAGGACAAAAGCCTTCGTCTGTGCGTTGACTATCGCCCGCTCAATGAGGTCACCATCAAGAATAAATATCCTTTGCCTCGCATTGACCTTCTTTTTGACCAGTTATCTAGAGCCAGAGTGTTTTCCAAGATCGACCTCAGATCTGGCTATCACCAAATAAAAATTCGTCCCGAAGATATTCCCAAAACAGCTTTCACCACCAGATACGGCCTATATGAGTACTTGGTCATGTCTTTTGGCTTGACCAATGCCCCTGCTCATTTCATGTATCTCATGAACTCCGTGTTCATGCCAGAGCTCGATAAATTTGTAGTCGTGTTCATTGACGACATCCTTGTTTATTCAAGAACTCCTAAAGATCATGCCAAGCATCTTCGTATCGTTCTCTCTCGTCTCAGAGATCACCAGCTGTATGCCAAGTTCAGTAAATGCGAATTCTGGCTAGATCGAATTCAATTCCTTGGTCATGTCCTGTCCGCTGAAGGTGTGTCAGTTGACCCTGAAAAAGTGGCAGATATTTTGGATTGGAAGCCACCTACCACTGTCCGCGAAGTTCGTAGCTTCATGGGAATGGCTGGATACTATCGTCGTTTCATCCCAGATTTCTCCAGAGTCGCCAAGCCTATCACAGAGTTGTTGAAGAATTCCGTGGATTTCGTTTGGTCACCAGCTTGTGAGCAAGCCTTTCAAGCCTTGAAGAAACTGTTAACTACATCACCAGTCCTAGCTCAACCAGATATCGAGAAACCCTTCGATGTATACTGTGATGCATCTGGTACTGGTTTGGGCTGTGTTTTGATGCAAGAAGGACGAGTAATCGCTTATGCTTCACGGCAGCTTAAGCGACATGAGGAGAATTATCCAACCCATGACCTTGAATTAGCAGCAGTGGTACATGCTTTGAAGATATGGCGTCATTATCTGTTGGGCAGTGCCTGCAATGTGTACACCGATCATAAGAGCCTGAAGTATATCTTCACTCAAGAAGAGTTGAACATGAGGCAGCGAAGATGGCTTGAGTTAATCTAGGATTATGATATCGAAGTGCATTACCATCCTGGTAAGGCGAATGTAGTCGCCGATGCCCTCAGTCGCAAGTCATACTGCAACTGTCTGACAACGAAGCCCTATGATCTTTCCTTGTGCCATGATCTTGAAAGGATGGGTATTGAAATGGTACCACAAGGAACTCTGAGTAATGTCAGGATAGAGACCTCTATCAAAGAACAGGTCACTGCTGCACAAAAAGATAACCCTGGAATCAAGCACATCATCGAAAAGGTCCAGACCGGTAAGGCTGATTGTTTCAGGATCGATGATGTAGGAGTTGTTTGGTTCAAGAACCGTCTAGTAGTTCCCAAGGTGCCTGAGTTGAGACAGTTGATCCTTGATGAGGCACACCTGTCTAGGTTTTCCATCCACCCCGGCAGCAACAAGATGTACCAGGATCTAAGGCAGAGATTCTGGTGGACAAAGATGAAGATCGAAATCGCTCGCTATGTCGCTCGCTGTGATACTTGTCAGAAAGTCAAAGCCGTGCACATGAAGCCTGGAGGAGAATTGCAGCCTTTATCTGTACCTGCCTGGAAGTGGGAAGATATCAGCATGGATTTTGTCAATGGACTACCCAAGACTAAGAAAGGTTTTGATTCCATTTGGGTAATCATGGACCGACTCACCAAACAAGCTCACTTTCTACCAGTCAAGACCAGCTACGCCGTCCCCACGTATGCCGCCTTGTACAAGAACAACATAGTGAAGCTTCATGGCATACCCAAGACCATTGTCTCTGACCGTGGTACCCAGTTTGTTGCGAAGTTCTGGAAAGCGTTCCATACCTCACTTGGAACCTAACTCTTATACAGCACAGCGTATCATCCTCAAACTGATGGACAGACGGAGCGAGTCAACCAAGTGCTAGAAGACATGTTGAGAGCCTGTGCCCTCACCTTCGCAGATACTTGGGATGACTGTTTGCCCTTGGCAGAGTTCTCATATAATAACAGTTACCAAGAAAGCATCAAGATGGCACCCTTTGAAGCACTGTACGGTCGTCGTTGTCGTACACCTCTCAGTTGGTCCGAACCTGGAGAAAGGGAATTCTTTGGAGTTGACCTGGTCAAAGATATGGAAGAGAAAGTCAAGCAGATACAAGAGAACATGAAGATTGCCCAATCCCGACAAAAGAGTTATGCTGACAAGAGACGTCGACCTCTGAAGTTTCAAGTTGGAGATTACGTATATCTCAAGGTCTCACCAACCAAAGGAGTCACTCGTTTTGGAGTCAAGGGAAAGTTAGCACCCCGCTACATTGGTCCGTTTGAGATTTTGGAATGTTGTGGCAAAGTAGCTTACAAGCTAAAGTTGCCCGATCATCTCTCCGCAGTCCACAATGTTTTCCATGTATCCCAACTCAAGAAGTGTCTCCGAGTACCGGAACATGTCGTGGAAGTTGAAGGTGTCGAGCTAGAGCCTGATCTATCCTACTCGGAATATCCAGTTCGAGTGTTAGATCACAAAGATCGAGTTACTCGAAGAACTACCACAAGGTGGTACAAAATCCAGTGGAACCAGCACTCTGAAGAAGAAGCTACTTGGGAATCTGAAGATTTCTTGGCAAAGAACTATTCCGACTTTCTCGAATCCCTGTCTATGTAAAGTTTTGCCTTTATCCCTTCTTTGTCCTTTCTTAAGACGCAGAATCTCGGGGCGAGATTTCTTTAAGGGGGGAAGGCTGTAACACCTCTGGTGTTTAAGCATGTAATTAACTTGACATATCATCATTAGCATCATTAATCATCTTGATCATGATTTCATGTGTATGCATTTGCTTAGTGTATCATTTTATGTGATGTACCTCTATTGCAAAAACCCTTTTTAGCCCACTTCTTCCTATAGGGGCAAAATGGTAATTTCACCTCTGTGCCTAGTTCTATGTAATTCTTGTTCAAATTTAGTGCCCTGATGTTTGTTACTTTGATCAAAGTTCAAAAATCAGATTTGATTTGATTTTCCTTTTGCAAAACCCTAAATTCCCAAATCCTGGATTTATTCCCTTTCTGATAACTTTTTCATAATTCGAAATTTTGAGTTGGTTCAAAAAGCAAAGTTGTGAATCTGACCTAGAGGAACAACTTTGGTATTTGCAGATTTCCATGTTTCTATATAAAATTTGAAGTAATTTCAAATTCATTCAAATTCCAGTTTTTGTCCCCTTTTCAGTTTTAAAAATTTATTCAAAAACTATTGAGTTTCAGAAAAAGTGTATATTAGCAAAGTTATAGGTTTTGATAAAAGGAACAACTTTCACATTTGCAGATTTCCAACTTTCAGTGTAAAATCAAAAGTAATTTTGAATTTATTCAAATCCCTAAAGTGTTCCCTTTTCTGTTTTCAAATATGGTTCAAAAACTATTTGGATTTGGAAAATGTTCATATTGACAAAGTTGTAGATCTTTTTTTTCTGAGCAACTTTGGTATTCTGAGTTTTTGTCGCACAGTTCAAATTTTGAGAGTATTTTGCAAAATACAGAAACCAGCAAAAAGTCAAACCCTAGACCTAGCACTGTTCGTCCCCTACCCCTAGCGGCGCAGTGCAGAGGGGGGCCCCGGCCATGGCGCCGGCGCTGCGCCGCAGCACGTCTGACGGCTCCCCACGCGCCACCAACCTGTCGCCCTGATCCGCAACAGCTCGCCGCACCCGTACGCGCATGCGCTGGCCATCCTTCCCCGTCCCCCACTGTTCCAGAGCGCCGCCGCCGCGTGGCCATCGCCGGCGAGCTTGCGCCCGAGCCCCGGCTGCACGCCAGCCTATCCGCCAGAGCGCAATCGAGTGCGCACGCCCCCGCAAACCTTACCTGCGTATCCCCGAGGTCTCTACCGGCCCCTGGCCGTGCCTATTTAAGCCCGCCGGAGCCCCGAGCTCCGCACTCACCTCCGCCACCGTGGCCAGCCCACTCCAGACACTCCGCCGCTCCACCATCTAGCCCGAAAGCTCCGCCTTGAGCTCGTGAAGCTTTCTCACCCTTCAATTTCATCTCTACCGCCCTCAATCGCCCGGCGTAAGCTCGCCGTTCCCATCTCCGGCAGAAACCCGGCGAGCTCGGGTTCCTGAAATTCGCCGCCTCCGGCCATGATCATCCCTCACCGACCCCGTGTCGTATTCCTTGGCTCCGCGCGACTCTAACCCGGCCCTTGCGGTCTCGTGTGTTGCGCAGGACTGCCGGATCGCCGGAGCGCCGCCGCGGTCGTCTCCTCCCTCGAGCGTGTCGAGCCTCACCCTCGAGAACGAGTCGAGCCTCACCCTCGAGCCCTGCCTCCGACCCGTGGTAAGCATCCGAGCCTCCGGCCTCTGCTTCCACTCCGCTTCGCCCGAGCCCAAGCCTCGGCGAGCGCATGCCCTCCGCTTCGCCCGAGCCCAAGCCTCGGCGACGCATGCCCTCCGCTTCGCCCGAGTCAGGCCTCGGACGGAGGCTTATTTCTCCGTCTCGCCCGAGCCTCCGGGCCAGGCCTCGGACGAAGCTGTCGCTCCCGTCTCGACCGAGCCCCACGCGATTCGCCCGAGCCCGCGCGATTCGCCGAGCCCGGCCTAGAAGGAGCACAGTGCCCTTCTCTTTTTCTGAGAAATGTGAATAGTGTTCTGTTTTCTCTTTTTTGTATGATTTTCTGTGTGCATCCAAAAATTCTGAAATTTTTGTGGTAGACTCTTTATGCTCTGGAGTATTTTATAAAAATATGAAACTTGAGTTTTGTGCAAAAATTTGAAAATGTAAAATTCCCCTTTTTATTGAAAAATGAAGGTTTTGGTATTTTTGGAGAGTGATCTATAACTCCAAAAATCTTGAGATAAATTTTTGTGACCTTTTTATGACATGCTGAACCTCTGGTAAAATTTTGAAGTCTTTTGGAACAAGTTGATTTTTGAACATTTATTTTAAATAGTTGAATAGTGCCTTTTGTTAATTAAATGTCTAGAATTATTTGAGCACCTTAATGACCTACAAAAATTATGAAATTTGTTTTGCCATCTATCTACACCATAATGAACTTATGTGATTAATTTGGTAATTTTTGGAGCAACTTCATAAAATGACCTTTTAAATAAATTAAGAAAATAGAAAAGGTGGATTAGGGTTGGTAATAAGTGTTTGATGATGTGATCTTTGGATTGATTGATGTTCATAGACCCTACCCCTCTGGTCTATGATGTTTGTGATGCCTTGTGATGATTATGCTTAAGTAATATAAAAGTTGCTTAATAAAGTTAGCTAATATTGCTAGAAAGGGATAAGTAATCTATTGTCCACTTTAACAAACCACTTATACTTTGCAAAGCTATACTCTAGTTTTATCCTATGCACTTTGTTCATACTAGCCTACTCATGTGCATGCATCATTGCATACGTATAGTGACCGAGGAAGAAGGACCTGAAGTCGAAGTAGTCACCGAAGGATCTGTCCCCGAGGCGACCCCGAGCTCCGACACCTACTCCAACCCCGAGTCCGTCCTTTTTGCCATTCCAGGCAAGCCCCGGTGCATTTAACCCTTTCCTTGAATTTATAAAATGTTTTACTTAAATGCTTTGAGTAAATTATTGCATTAGGTTTTTAGGAGTTGCGTGATATCCTATCTGATGCATTATCCACCTTGACCACTGATACACCCGATACCTGCTTTCAGAAACTAGTTGCAAAATGCTTAGCAATGCTATACAATAGATTTGCAATAAAAATGCCAATTTCAAAAGTGTGATCACTTAAGAATATTTATGGGAATTTCTGGTTTACTCCCACTATTGGCTAAGTATCTGATCCGTACTTAGTCAATGGGAAGGAGAGGTTGTCCTTGCGTACGGTGCCGTCATGTCGTAGTCCGGGACTCGACAGTTGACACCGACCGGGACAGGTTGAAAAACTGACAGGACTGTTGCGCTTGGGTGAGATATAACCAAGGCACAGTTGCTGGCTGGAAAATTAGGGACCATCCGTATGGGGGCCTGCTGGTCAAGACTTGTAACTATTCACATACTACGGAAAGCTCTGGCTCCGAGAAATCCATTATTGGACCGACAACCGCGCACTGGGAGTGGAGAGATGGCGGAAGTAGCATGTACCCACGTGGGTTAGAGTCCCGGATTGGAGTGGTGTACTGTACTTCCGGGTGGCGTAGGACCGGGCCCAATCTTGGAGGAATCGTGGAAGACGAGTTGGCATATGCAAGCTTGGGTGCTACATATGCAGTGTGGATAGGGATCCTCAGCTGAGTATTATTTATCCGGATTAACGTTGCTCCTCGGTTATGGAGACTTGGTCCACTGACTGTCAACGGAGAGTGGTTCTCAACTAGGAATGTTTTGAAATATAAAATGAATCATGAATGATGAAGAATTGAGGAATACTGAATCTTTCAAAATAAAATAAGATTTACAAAAATGCTTTTCTGCAAAATACTTGATCTTGCTTAAGCCTTACCTTGACTACCCTAAGCCTTCATTCCTGAGTCTTCTCCCTTTTTCTTTAGTGGGTAAGTCTTGTTGAGTACCTTTGTACTCAGGGTTTTATTACCCATGTTGCAGGTATGGCAGATTCCTCAGTATGCCTTGGACCCTGCTGTGTGACTGTTGTTCAGGAGGAGGCCGATGAGGCCGATGAGTGATTATTCACCCTCGGGCTGGGTGATGTATCTTTAAGTTATTGTCATATGCTACTCTGCCAACTCTATCTATTTGAACTATGGTCTGTAATAACTTCATTTAAATTTTATGTTGAACCCTGGTTTGTAAAACTATTGTTATCTAAGTCTTCCGCTATTTACTCCGATGTTATTCATCAAAATGTTAAAGAGATTGTAACTGAATTGTGAGATGATCCTGCGGACAACGGGCACTGATGTAGCCCAGTAGCGGAACAGGTCTTAATCTCTTGGCTGTACGGATCGACTGTCAGTGGTTGACGGTGGTCAGTGGGCCATGGGATTAGGGCCGTTACGTTACAGACATGCACATTGACTTGTATGGTCAAACTACCATTTTTTATATTGATATTACAAGAAATGTGACATCAATTGAAGATGGTAATTGGGGTAGTTTATCTATAATTTGGACTTTGGCACACATAAGATAAATGCAAAGTAAAAGAAGCTATGTGCCGTGCTTCTAACCAATTAAAACCATGTAGGATTGCTCTAAGAATGTGAGTGATACCGAGCAAAACTACCATATGATAAGACCTAATTTGCATGACAAAAGATATGAACATACTAATGCAAACCCAGAAAATGTAAGGAACTAGATGCTATAGGAAATTGCAAGACATTATATCAAATGAAAGTAATTGCAAGAATTTAAATATAGTTACCTAGCAGGGGATGGGGAACTTGGGTCCATAGTACCTACTAACATACTTGGCAATGACATGATCTAATGTGATGCACCCCAAGATGTGCACCCAGAACTTTGCCAAGTCTCCAAATTCCCTGTTGCCAATTTGGCTACTTACTTCCCTTTCGGGACCCAAACCTTTTTGGTGCTCTTCATGGTTGAGATGATGTCCTTAGGCACCCAAATGTGTTTGGCCCTATTGTTGGCTTGCTTTTTCACCTTGATGGCCACCACTTTGTCATTCTTCTTCTTCTTCAAAAGGTAAGGTGTGGAGGCCTTCTTGTTCACCTTGTTGGTGTAGGTGTTGGAGAGCTTGCTTGTTTGCTTTTTGTTTTTCTCTTTCTTCTTTTCTCCCCCATGCTTCACCTTGCACTCATAGGACTTGTGGCCTTCCTTGTGGCAAACGTAACAAACCACGGTTTGCTCCTCATCAAGCTTCTTCACTCCATTGTTGGTGTTATCTTGATGAGTTCGGGTTTGCTTTGCCTTGCCTTTTGCTTGGGTCAAGTCCTTGGTGAGGCGAGCCACTTCTTGCTTTAGTAGCTCATTCTCCATTGCAACCTCTTGTGTGCATGTTTCTACAATCACATTCTTAACACAAGCTTGTTTGCATATGGGTGAGTCTAAATTAAGTAAATCAATGCAAGAAGTAGAGGCATCCTTTTTAGGCATATCAAATTTTGACTTCTCAATTTTAGGTGCCTCGGTGGGGTTTGCTCCGATGGTTTCAATATTAGCAACTTTATTAGTTAGCTCATCACAATGTTTGCACATAATTTCCATTTTGGCAAGCAAACTTTTGTAAGCATCTTGTGTGCTAGCAAACTTTGCTTTTAGTTTTTCATTTTTCTTAGCAAGTTGCTCATCATTACTTGTGCTATCATATGTGCTTATACTAGCCTCAAGTTTCTCAATTTTATTAGATAGCTCAACATTTAAGTTTGAAAAAGTTTCATATTGATCTAGCATAGCATTGTAGGCTTGTTGAGAACTATCTAATTTTTCTTTTAAGATATTAATCTTCTTTTGTTGGCTAGTACAAGCTTTAGCATATTTAAGATTATCTTGCACAAGTTGATTGTAAGAAGGTAGCTCATCATCACTATCACTATCTCTATCACTATCACTAGAGATAGGACTTGTGTTACCTCGTGCCAAAAGGCACATACGTGAGGAGCTTGATGATGAGTGCTTGCGGCCATGCCTCTTGTGACGGGCTTCATCATCACTTGATGAATCATCCCAAGTCTTGATGGTGGTGAGAGCTTTGGCCTTGCATCCCTTCTTTTTCTTGTCATTGGGTGTGGGCTTTTGTTTTAGACAATCTTCCACAAAGTGCCCTTTCTTGCCACATCTATAGCAACCCTTTTTGCTTTGCTCTCTTCTTTGATTTGTGAAGAGGCAATCTTCTATGGTGATGGGCACACCCTTGACATTGAGCTTGCGGATCATCCTCTTCACTCCTTTCATGAGCTTGATTGTTTCTTCTTCATCTAAGGAGGAGTCAGATGAGGTGGAGGCTTGATCATCACTTGATTCTTCATCTTCATCATCCTCTTCTTCACTTGAGGAGCTTGAGCTTGTCTCAACTTGCTTTTTTCCCTTCATCTTTTTGTGCTCACATGAGAAAGCAATGTCTTTGCTTGATGAAGTGGCTTCTTCTTGGCCCATCTTGCGTGACATCTCAAATGCCACCAATTTGCCAATGACAATGGCCGGGGTCATGGTGCTCAAGTCCTCCATGTTGTGGAGGATGGTGATGATGGTTGCATATTTGTTCTTTGGAAGCACGAAGATGATCTTCCTCACAATATCCGCATCACCTAGCTTTGTAATTCCTATAGAATGGAGCTCATTGATAATTAGATTCAAACGAGAATACATATCACGAACAAGCTCATTATCATTCATTTTAAAGGAATCATAGCTTGTTTTAGTTAGGTGATGTTTTTGCTCATGTACATTACTTGTACCATCATGGAGCTCATTATGCTTTAACCAAATTTCATGAGATGTTTGCAAAGTAAAAACTTGGTTAAAGACATCCATGCTAATAGATTCAAACAAGCAATTTTTAGCTCTAGCATTGAGATGAATTTCTTTTTCATCACCCGCGGTAGGCTTCTCGGGATTCTTAATGGGTTTCATCCCGTCACGGGTGACCCTCCAAACACCTAGATCAACGGCTTCTAAAAAGCAAGCCATCCTAGCACTATAGTAAGGGAAGTTAGTGCCGTCAAAGTGTGGAGGCCTAGAGGTATCCATCCTAACCTCTCTTAGGGGCGTCGGCTCGAAGGCGATTAAGCCAAGAGTCCACAAAAGAGCCAACCTGCTCTGATACCAATTGAAAGGACGGTGACGCCTAAGAGGGGGGGGGGTGAATTAGGCAACTTAAAACTTCTACTCTAAACTATGGCCTCTAATTTCCACCTAAGCAAAACCTATGCAAGAAAGTAAACTATCTAATGTGCAACTAAGGTTTTGCTAAGTGTGTTTGCTATCTCTACCGCAAAAGGAGTTATGCAACCTAGTTTCCAAACGTATCAACTAGCAAGAGTAAGCTAGAAAAGGTAAAGCACATAAACAAGGTAGCAATGTAAATGCGGAAGCTAAAGAGTGTGATAGAGATGCAAACTCCCGTCGACGACTCCGGTATTTTTACTGAGGTATCGAGAAGCGCGCAAGCTTCCCCCTAGTCCTCGTTGGAGCCCCACGCAAGGAATCCCTTGCAAGGGCCAAGCTCCCGGTCGGGTAACTCCGTGGATAGCTCCGGTCTTCCCCACGCGCAAGTGGGTCTCCGGTTAAGCCACTCGTGGCAAAGCCTCTCCCGGATGCTCTTCGCCGTCTTCACTATCAAGTTTCCGGCCGAAGCGCCGTGGGCCTTGTTCCCTTTGGTACACGGAGGCGGCCACACCACAATCGCGGTTGGTGTGATCTCGCAAGACTTACAAGCCCCGCCGATGTACAACCACGGTGCGCGCAAGCACCGGTAGATGAGAGGTTTTCAACCTCACTAAACACTAGGCCTAACACCTAGAGCAAGTGCAAAGCGGTGGTCTAACTAGCTTAAGCACTTCGCAAAGCACCTCTACTAATCACCTAGTATATCACTTAAGCACTTTGGTGGCTAGAGCAACTAAATATGTGTCTATACACTTGGTACACTTCCTTGAGCTCCAACCTCACTGTTTTGGCCGGCCATGGGGGTATATATAGAGCCCCAAGCAAATAGAGCCGTTGGACACCAAAGATGGACTTTCCTGCGTAGCATCGGACGCTCCAGACGGGAGCATCGGATGCGCGTCCGATGTCAAATAACGGCTAGTTCTGCCGACCTGGCACTAAGTCACATCGGACTCTGACGAGCGTTCGATGCACGACCATCGGACGCGTCCGATGTCTTCAGAGCCTCTCTGGAACCTCTCTGTATAGGCATCAGACTCTAGGACTGTAGCGTTCGATGCATCTCTGTAGCGTCCGATGTAACGCTGTGAACGACGCACAGTGTTACCGTCGCGTCCTATGTGGCACCATCGGCGCGTCCGATGCTTCTGCTGGCGCCAACCCGAGCTAGGGTTTGGCATCGGTGCGTCCGACGCTTTTGAGCAGCGTCCGATGCAGCGTCCAATGTCCCTGCTTGCTTCGTTTCTTCGCGATTTCTTGCGCCGTCTTGGTTCCATTCTTGTGCCTTGGACTTTGTTTGATCTTGGGGGTCTTCTATTGAGCTTCAAATGTCTTGCTTGAGATGTTGATCATCAGATCACCACATTGCCTTAGTCCAAGTCACATTTGCATCCTATTGGACTACAAAACAAACACTTGAAAACGCATTAGTCCAATTTGGTTATGTTGTTCATCAAACACCAAAATCCGAAGTTAAAGGGTTCGAGGTCCATTTTCCTTACAGGGGCGAACCGGGCGCCGGGAGGGGGACGATGGGGTAGAAATAGGCCGTGTACTAGCGTTAACGGAAAAATCGGCCGAAAACGGAGGAGGCCGGCGCGTCCGCGCGGGTTTGGACACACTCGCGGATAGCTAGCGGGGTGCCCTAGATGCCCCATGTGTTTCCAGCGCACGAGGCTTCCGTCCTTGGGGCGAACCGGGCGCCGGGAGTGGGACGATGGGGTAGAAATAGGCCGTGTACTAGCGTTAACGGAAAAATCAGCCGAAAACGGAGGAGGCCGGCGCGTCCGCGCGGGTTTGGCCACAGTCGCGGATTGCTAGTGGGGTGCCCAAGACGCCCCATGCATTTCCAGCGCGCGAGGCTTCCATCCTTGGGCGAACCGGGTGCCGAGAGGTGGACGATGAGGTAGAAATAGGTCGTGTACTAGCGTTAACGGAAAAATCGGCCGAAAACGGAGGAGGCCGGCGCGTCCGCGCGGGTTTGGCCACAGTCGCGGATAGCTAGCGGGGTGCCCAAGACGCCACATGCATTTCCAGCACGCGAGGTTTCCGTCCTTCGGGCGAACCGGGCGCCGGGAGGGGGACGATGGGGTAGAAATAGGCCGTGTACTAGCGTTAACGGAAAAATCGGCCGAAAACAGAGGAGACCGACACGTCCACGCGGGTTTGGCCATAGTCATGGATAGATAGCGGGGTGCCCAAGACACCCCATGCGTTTCCAGCGCGCGAGGCTTCCGTCCTTGGGGCGAACCGGGCGCCGGGAGGGGGACGATGGGGTAGAAATAGGCCGTGTACTAGCGTTAATGGAAAAATCGGCCAAAAACTTAGGAGGCCGGCGCGTCCGTGCGGGTTTGGCCACAGTCGCGGATAGCTAGCGGGGTGCCCAAGATGCCCCATGCGTTTCCAGCGCGCGAGGCTTCCGTCCTTGGGGCGAACCGGGCACCGGGAGTGGGACGATGGGGTAGAAATAGGCCGTGTACTAGCGTTAACGGAAAAATCGGCCGAAAACGGAGGAGGCCGGTGCGTCCGCGCGGGTTTGGCCATAGTCGCGGATAGCTAGCGGGGTGCCCAAGACGCCCCATGCGTTTCCAGCGCGCGAGGCTTCCGTCCTTGGGGCGAACTGGGCGCCGGGAGAGGGCGATGGGGTAGAAATAGGCCGTGTACTAGCGTTAACGGAAAAATCGGCCGAAAACGGAGGAGGCCGGCGCGTCCGCACGGGTTTGGCCACAGTCGCGGGTAGCTAGCAGGGTGCCTAAGACGCCCCATGCGTTTCCAGCGCGCGAGGCTTCCATCCTTGGGGCGAACCGGGCGCCGGGAGGGGGACGATGGGGTAGAAATAGGCTGTGTACTAGCGTTAACGGAAAAATCGGCCGAAAACGGAGGAGGCCGGCGTGTCCTCGCGGGTTTGGCCACAGTCGCGGATAGCTAGCGGGGTGCCCAAGACGCCCCATGCGTTTCCAGCGCGTGAGGCTTCCGTCCTTGGGGTGAACCGGGCGTCGGGAGGGGGACAATTGGGTAGAAATAGGTCGTGTACTAGCGTTAACGGAAAAATAGGCCGAAAACGGAGGAGGCCGGCGCGTCCGCGCGGGTTTGGCCATAGTCGCGGATAGATAGCGGGGTGCCCAAGACACCCCATGTGTTTCCAGCGCGCGAGGCTTCCGTCCTTGGGGCGAACCGGGCGCCGGGAGGGGGACGATGGGGTAGAAATATGCCGTGTACTAGCGTTAATGGAAAAATCGGCCAAAAACGGAGGAGGCCGGCGCGTCCGTGCGGGTTTGGCCACAGTCGCGGATAGCTAGCGTGGTGCCCAAGATGCCCCATGCATTTCCAGCGCGCGAGGCTTCCGTCCTTGGGGCGAACCGGGCGCCGGGAGTGGGACGATGGGGTAGAAATAGGCCGTGTACTAGCGTTAACGGAAAAATCGGCCGAAAACGGAGGAGGCTGGTGCGTCCGCGCGGGTTTGGCCATAGTCGCGGATAGCTAGCGGGGTGCCCAAGACGCCCCATGCGTTTCCAGCGCGCGAGGCTTCCGTCCTTGGGGCGAACTGGGCGCCGGGAGAGGGCGATTGGGTAGAAATAGGCCGTGTACTAGCGTTAACGGAAAAATCGGCTGAAAATGGAGGAGGCCGGCGCGTCCGCACGGGTTTGGCCACAGTCGCGGGTAGCTAGCAGGGTGCCTAAGACGCCCCATGCGTTTCCAGCGCGCGAGGCTTCAATCCTTGGGGCGAACCGGGCGCCGGGAGGGGGACGATGGGGTAGAAATAGGCCGTGTACTAGCGTTAACGGAAAAATCGGCCGAAAACGGGGGAGGCCGGCGCGTCCTCGCGGTTTTGGCCACAGTCGCAGATAGCTAGCGGGGTGCCCAAGACGCCCCATGCGTTTCCAGCGCGCGAGGCTTCCGTCCTTGGGGTGAACCGGGCGTCGGGAGGGGGACAATGGGGTAGAAATAGGTCGTGTACTAGCGTTAACGGAAAAATAGGCCGAAAACGGAGGAGGCCGGAGCGTCCGCGCGGGTTTGGCCATAGTCGCGGATAGCTAGCGGGGTGCCCAAGATGCCCCATGCGTTTCCAGCGCGCGAGGCTTCCGTCCTTGGGGCGAACCGGGCGCCGGGAGGGGGACAATAGGGTAGAAATAGACCGTGTACTAGCGTTAACGGAAAAATCAGCCAAAAACGGAAGAGGCCGGCGCGTCCGCGCGGGTTTGGCCACTGTCGCGGATAGCTAGCGGGGTGCCCAAGACGCCCCATGCGTTTCCAGCGCGCGAGGCGTCCGTCCTTGGTGCGAACCGGGCGCCGGGATGGGGACGATGGGGTAGAAATAGGTCGTGTACTAGCGTTATCGGAAAAATCGGCCGAAAACGGAGGAGGCCAGCGCGTCCGTGTGGGTTTGGCCACAGTCGCGGATAGCTAGCGGGGTGCCCAAGACGCCCCATGCGTTTCCAGCGCGCGAGGCTTCCGTCCTTGGGGCGAACCGGGCGCCGGGAGGTGGACGATGAGGTAGAAATTGGTCGTGTACTAGCGTTAACGGAAAAATCGGCCGAAAACGGACGAGGCCGGCGAGTCCGCGGGGTTTGGCCACAGTCGCGGATAGCTAGCAGGGTGCCCAAGATGCCCCATGCGTTTCCAGCGCATGAGGCTTCCGTCCTTGGGGCGAACCGGGCGCCGGGAGCGGGCGATGGGGTAGAAATAGGCCGTGTACTAGCGTTAACGGAAAAATCGGCCGAAAACGGAGGAGGCCGGCGCGTCCGCGCGGGCTTGGCCATAGTCGCGGATAGCTAGCGGGGTGCCTAAGATGCCCCATGCGTTTCCAGCACGCGAGGCTTCCGTCCTTGGGGCGAACCGGGCGCCGGGAGGGGGACGATGGGGTAGAAATAGGCCGTGTACTAGCTGTCGGGGGTCCACAAAAGGGGTACCCCCAATCAACGCGAACGAATAGGTTAAACCTATTACACCGGTAAATAACAAGCCTAACTAGCCTAACCCCTTAAAGAGACCAACCCCTCGAGGCCCACAACGGTGGCCCGCCAAGCCAGGCCTCGGGCGAGCACTCCACTAAAACCTCGAGTCCTAGCATATAGGGCTCGAGCCCCCCACAGCCGAACACCGCACCTTGAGACCCCACTCGGGGACCTCGAGCCTCTCTGGCACGTCAGCCTATCCCTCGAGACGCTTATGCTTCCCTCGAGCGGCGCAGGCATCGGATGCCAGCCCCATACCGCGCATTTAATGTCTTCACCTACGCCAGTCACGTCCTCTGCAGCCCGACGTGTACCACAGTAACCAGGGCAGAGTCAAGTCTCGTTTTCACCACAAGCATGGGCAAAAAGGCGCCAGTACAGCACTGTTAGGCCATGCCCTGCACTGACGCATGCTCGAGTCCCATCCCGGAGCCTGGGTTCCCGCTGTACGCCCGGGCGTCCCGGGACTTGCCCATACTCGCGGGGGCTCGAGCCCCCCCCCCCCCCCCCCCCGTAGGCGCCACCTCGAGGCCGGCTCCGCGCCCCTCGAGCCCTAACCGCTTTCATGCTATTGGAAGACAGGTACCCCAAGATCCGGAGGGACCCCGCCGTGTCCTGTACGTGCCGGAATGGGTGCTATATGGCTTCAGCATCGTCACGCCATCACATCCGTGCCCGGGATGGAGGCCACGCCCCAAGGACGCCTAAACAGCGACACCCACGACGGCTCCAGTGGCCCTGACAAGACAGGATTCCTACCCTATGCCATATCGAGCGCTGTACATATCTATCCTGTGTAAACCCTGGCCTCCTCTTGTTCTATAAAAGGGGACGCCAGGGCCCTTCGCGCGAGGCGGACAAGAGACAGGTCCGCGGTTACACAACTCCGAGAGACAACACACAAGTCCACCCACGTACACACTCGAGTTCGGACTCCGGTCCACGCTCATTGAGCTTGTATTCGCCCATGTACAAGCACTTAGGTGCAAGTAATACAAGAACCTCCTCCCCCGCTGGACGTAGGGCCTTCTTTGCCCGAACCAGGATAAATCCTTGTGTCATCTTGCATCACCATCCAGGAAGAGAGCACGCGATCACATTACTCATTGGTGTCATACCCCCGGGTTCGAAACACCGACAGTTGGCGCGCCAGGTAGGGGGCTTCGCGTGTCGAGTCGGTTTCTCGCTGTTTCCTGGATGGCTGCTTCGACTCCTTCGTTCTCTGCTGGTGCCGTCATCTGGTTCGGGAGCCTCGAGTTCCTGGCCACCGACAACGGCAACGAGCTGACCTTGCTCTCCACGGAGGGCCCGAGTGGAGGGCGTGCCACGCCACCCCGTGCGAGGAGCATGGCACGTCACCCACACCACCACGCGTCGCCACCCTGTGAGCGGTGCCGTCGTCACCGTCGTCGCCAGGCACAGGCGGTGCCGGCGGCATACACCCACTTCCCCGCGGCCGTCGTGGAGTTCCCGAGGAGGAGCCTGCCCGGCGCACGACCAGAGACTTCCAGGGCGCGCCCGCGCCCGCCCAGCGACTTCGCGTTCATCATGCGCGCGGACCAGGAGCCAGGCCAGAGGCCTCCGAGCCATGCACCGTCGACGCCACCCAGCCTCCTCCCGCACAGGGTGTACCGCACTCGACGCCGGCAGTTCCCGTTCGGCCTCGACAGCTCCGCGGCAGCCTACGCCCGCCAGCTCAACGAGCGCAGTCGAGGCCGACAGCCGGCAGAGCAGCAGGAACGCCCGGGCGTGTTACTGCAGGCCATGGCCAACCTGGAGATTGTCCACCCTGCGCGTGTCGACCGCGGCCTCTCACGAGCCGTCGGGCCACCTCGTCAAGCCACCTTCGGGGAGTGGTACCGCGAGCTGCAGCCCCAGCACGAGCCAAGGCAGCGCGGCATCACCAGCTCCGACTCCGATGAGTACGACTACCATGACCCTGACCTTTGGGACCCCACCAGGGAGTGTTTCCAGCTCGAGGGGGTCGCGGACGATGCCGAGGACGACGGCGACGACGACACCAGGCCGGCGCTCAACCTCGAAGGGCCCGGAGACTTGGCTGCGGCAGGCGGGTCACGCGTTCAGGGGAGGAACGAACCCCCGGCACCGGCTGCACCATCCCAGCACAACGACGACCGAGCGGCGCAGCTCGTGCAGCTGCGGGAGGCCATCGCCAAGGCTGAGGAGGACCGACAACGCCTGCTGCAGCTCGAGAAAACCCTAGCACAAGAACCAGCCCAGCCTCGAGGCACCGGCGTTCGTGGCCGAGCTCGAGAGGTCCACCGGCAGATCCTCGAGGACGGGGCGCCAGCACGCCCCGAGGCGCGTTTCCCGCGAGCCGGGCAAAACATGGTGGTGGCGGCAGCGATGCTGCTCCGTGATCTACCCGCCGTCTCCAACCCTGACGCCAGGCGCATGCTTGGGGAAATGAAGAACCTCCTCGAGACAGCTGCTGTGCAGCAGGCCGAGAGCTCGGCGTCACGACGGCGCGGAGCAGCCTCGGTGAAGCCGGCGGACACCCCCCGCAACGAGCGCGAGGCATCCATCCACCAACCTGACGCCTCTCGAGCTAGGCTAGTCCATGAATGGATCATAGACAACCGGCCACCTCGAGACCCCAATGACGCCCGTAACGACATCAACCGACGGCGCAAGGACAAGGGGGCCCAAGAGCGCGGCTATAGCGCCCATCGAGCGGGGCGCTACGACAGTGACGAGGACCGGCAAGTCCTCGAGCCCCTGGGCCCCAGAGTCTTCAGCCGGGCCATCCGCAGCTCAACCCTCCCCGACCGCTTCCGACCGCCGACCAACATCGTGAAGTATGACGGGGAGGTCAAGCCCAAGCTCTGGCTCTCGGACTTCCGCCTAGGCTGCCAACTGGGCGGAGCGAAGAACGATGACCGTGTGATCATACGCCAACTCCCACTTTACCTCTCGGACACCGCCAGCCGGTGGCTCGAGGGGCTCCCGCCAGATTGGATCGACAACTGGGCCGACCTAGTCAGGGTCTTCGACAGGAATTTCAAGGGGACTTGCGTGCGCCCAGGCAACCCCTAGGACCTACGGCGTTGCAGGCAGGCAGCGGACGAGCCCCTCCGCGACTTTGCTCGACGGTTCTCGAAGCAGCGCCTCGAGCTCCCCCACGTGCCTGATGAGGACGTCATCTCAGCGTTCCTCGCGGGCACGACATGCCAAGAGCTAGTTCATGAGCTAGGACGCTACCGTCCCAGGACGGTCAAGGACCTGATGGATCGTGTCACCAGCTTTGCCTCAGGCGACGAGGCAGTGGGGGCCTTCTTTGGCCGTTCCACGGACAAAGGTAAGGCGGTGACCGCGCTGGAGGGCTCGAACAAAGGCAACGACGCCAAGAACGACAATAATAACAGCAACAAAAAGAAGAAGAACAAAGGCAAAGGTCAGAAGGCAAAGCGCGACTGAAGGGTCGAGATGGCGGACTAGAGGGGAGGTGAATAGTCCTTTCTAAAATTAATCGCACCGGCTAACCGAAACAAATGCGGAATTAAAACTATCGGTCTTAGCCAAGACTACACCCCTCTACTTATACTCTATGACACCTTATAAAAGATCCTAAACAATGCAAATAAGGTGTCGGGCTAGCTAGAGCTCACCTAAACAATTCTAGCTTGCAAGGTTACACAAACCTAAGCAACTAGTACTTAATCAACCGGGGAGCTCCTACACATGCCACTAAGCAAAAGCACAAAGCCTAAGCTCACTAGCAATGCTCAAAAAACAAAGCTACACAAGCCAAATTAAAGAGCTCAACTTAGCTACACAAACTAAGCAATGTGACTAGCAAGACTACAAGTCAACTAGTCACTCACGGGATTAACTTCTATGCTACACAAGCTAAGAAGGTAACTAGCATGCTACACAAGCTAACTAATTACAAGAGCAACTACACTAGCACATGTATATGAACAAGTAAATACAAGCTAGTGAATGGAGTTTGCAAACCACCGAGAAGATGAACATGAAGTTGACACGGTGGTTTTTCTCCCGAGGTTCACTTGGTTGCCACCAAGCTAGTCTCCGTTGTGTCGACCACACACTTTGGTAGTTCGGCGGCTAATAGGCACCACACCTAGCTCGACACTCGAGCGCCTCAAGAACTCACCCACAAGTGAGGGTAACTCAATGACACGCTCTACTAGAGTTGCTCTTCACGATCCCCACGGGGCGAGCACAATGCCCCTCACAATCCTTCTCCGGAGCCACGCACAATCTTCACGCGGGCTTCACGACGGAGACTCGATCACCAAGCCGTCTAGGAGGTGGCAACCTCCAAGAGTAATAAGCACCACCGGCTTGCAACACGAACACCTAGTGCCACTCGATGCTATCTCCCAAAGCAACGCACTAGGATCGCTCTCTCACACAATCGGATAAGCACTAAAGCATATGTGTGTTAGAGGACTCATAAGCACATCCACACAAGCCACCAAGGCTTTGGAGTGCTCAGCAGCCGGCCCACAGCCGGCCTCCACTCCTATTTATAGAGGGGAGCGGCCAACTAGCCGTTTCCCCTTTCCTGCGCCTCGGTCGGTAGTACCGACCCCCTGGGCGGTAGTACCGACAGTGTCAGATCTAGCCGTTACACACGGCGCGTTGACCAAAACGAACAACCGACTCCTGGTCGGTACCTCCGACGGTCGGTAGTACCGGCCCTATGGCGGTACTACCGCCAGGCCAAAATCGGTCGCGAACAGAGAGCTCTGCGAAAAACAAGTTACTACCGACCTTGCGTCGGTACCACCGCGGGCGGTAGTACCGAGGTTATGGTGGTACTACCGCCAGGCCATTTTCAAATCTACACAGGGAGCCTCGCGAAACCCTTTAGGGCCACGGTACCACCGACCCTCTGGTCGGTACCACCGCCGGCGGTAGTACCGAGGTTATGGCGGTACTACCGCCAGGCCAAATCAGATTCAACACAGAGAGCATTGCAAGCGCCCCCCTTGGGCGGTACTACCGACCCCCTGGGCGGTACTACCGACCACACACAGAAAACTCCATTTTCTTCTCTGTGTTGATCCAAATCAACTCCAACAACTTCTCCTTTGCAAATGTGCTAACACCAACAAGTGTACATCATCATGTGCATGTGTGTTAGCATTTTCACAATCATTTTCAAAGGATTTTCTCTTTCACTCATAACGCCACTCGATCTTAGTAACATCGCAAAGTTAGATCGCTCAAGTGGCACTAGATGACCGATATGCAAACAAGTTTGCTCCTCTTAATAGTACGGCCATCTATCCTAAACCCGGTCATAATCTTCTCTACACACCTATGACCGGTGAAATGAAATGCCCTACAAGTATACCTTTGCCTTGCGCATTCCATTCCATCTCCTCCGGTGTTGATGCAACACATGCACCAACCTCTTCATCAAATGATATGATCCACTTCATATCATCACATGGCCTCCATGGTCCATCGATCTTGACATCACTTGCTCTTCACCATCGCTTCGGTCCTTCGGCGCCAAGTCTTGCTTAAGCCTCCCGACACTCTGTACCAACGGTTTCAAAGCCTCAACTTGCCCTTCACCTTCGCAACCGGTCCATCAACCCAAGTCTTGCCTTGATCTTCTCCATCTTAGCCACATGACCACATGTCATGTTTCATGTGCATTAAGCTCCTTCTTCACATGTGTGAGCCTTGCAACATCTTCCAAGCCATTTCACCTCTATGGCATATGTTGCTCACACATGATCACCTATGGACTAATCACCTGTGTAATTCACTTCAAACACATATTAGTCCACCTAAGTTGTCACTCAATTACCAAAACCAAACAAGGACCTTTCAATCTCCCCCTTTTTGGTAATTGATGACAACTCTACAAAGATATGGAAATTAAGCTTATTCCAAGCTAGCACTTCACAAGAATGTAAATTGCTAACTTGGTTTGGATTCTATGTTACCTATCCAACATTAAGACCAAATGAAAAGATTTGGATAAGCACCATACAACCCGACTTTGTAGTGTTAAGTCCCCCTACATGTGTGCTCAAATGGTTTGGTTTCAAGCTTGCACACATGCATAAATAAGAAATTCATGGGAGTGTTAGCACTACTAAGTGATGCTAAGGTATATATGATGAAATTTTACCTTTGAAGCGTGCATACCACATTTTAGTTCATCCTTAGCATCATCGAGTTTGCTAGAAACAAGTGAAACTAGATACCTCGTGAGATCAACATTATAAACATGGTTCTAGTTACCACTTGCTACACTAAGACTATACTCTAGATACCAAATAAAGGAAAACAATCATCATTCCAAGTCTTAGCTCTAGCAAATATTGCACACAATCATGTAGGAATGTAAAACATATGCAATGTGAGCAAGCAAATGCAATGCACAAACAAATGCATCAATCATGTATTCATGAGCTTGCTCCCCCTACTTGTGTGCTCTCTTTGTCCAAGAATTTTGAACCTTTTCCATTGTTCAATCTTGCTCCCTCTTGATCCATGTCCATCTTCTTTTCTTGATTTCTCCCCTTTGTTCTTGACATATTTTTACATCTCCCCCTATCATATCATATCTTTGGCACTTTCTCCCCCTTTGTCATCAATGACCATAAAAGGTATGCTCTTTTCTCACAAAGGGTGACACTAGGGTAGATGGTTGACACTTGAGTCTTCATTTTTGATGGACACCACCATATGTGTTGGAATGACACCATGTGTAGGATCTTTGACCTTGATACCAATAGGTGGGGCACCTCCCCTAGTTCATAGCATGGGTCATCCACTTGATAAACTTGAGCTCTTGTTGGTGAGGGATCTTTGCTTGATTTGATCACTTGAAGTCTTGTAGGATACCACTTGAATGAAAATTTAACTTGATATCCATTTGCATTATTATCTTCTTCTTGAACTCTTGTCATCTTCATGAGCTTCTCATTTGTGACTTGAACTATTAAACTTGCACAAGATATCTAACTCGGTTTGCTCTAGAGTAAGCTTCTTCACACATCTTTCAATGGTTATCTTACTCATATTGAATTAGACACTTGAATGTTCATCTTCTAGATCAAGTACTTGGGTTCACTAGCTCATGAACAAACTCATATACTAACCACTAGATCATATAATCAAACGAGCAATAGTGGTAGGCTATGAATTTAAACTTTTCAATTGTTATGCATGATCCTATTGAGCATGTACTATATGCACTAACCGCATACTAGTAAGGGATGAATATGATCATGCACATTACAATGATACCTTTGCTATGTTGGAGAAGAGGATAGTCACATAGATTCCAATTTATTTCTCCAATAGCAATGTGAAGTCCATTTCAAAGCTTGGTGAAGACCAATAGATACTAATTTGAATACCATTCTTCACCCATATGATTTGAGAACCGCTAATGATCAAGTGCATTATTTTGTTGTGGTTGGCTTGCTTCTTCATTTGATTATGGCTTGTATGTGAATACCGTCTAAGATCTTCATGATTTTCTCTCTATTTGGGTGTTGCTTGCTTTCTTTGATCAATCTCTTATGATTTCTTCAACTAAGCATTTCCAATGACACTTTAGATCACCACTTCCATGTTAGCCTTCCAAGCCTCGCTTGGTTAACCTACAAAAGGCGGCAAGCCCCTACAAAAGGGAGAAGTGACCTCTCTCCAAAGAATCATCCTTGATACTCACTTGAATTGACTTTGTTTGATTGATCCATTTGAACTCTTCTTGAAATATGACATAGAATCCTTTTCTTTCTTCCAAAATGATCTTCATTTGAGACTAGAATTTGAGCTTCATCTTCATTTTGATGTTGGTCTTGATTTCTAGTTTGAGTACCAAATGTGTGTCAAATACACTTATCTTTCAAATGAACTTGTACTCATCTTTGTCATGCTTCTAGGTCATCTCAAAACCAAACATAGGTCCCTCAACCACTTATAAACATGATTCCAACTTGAGGGCCTTTCAATCAAAGTGACTCTAGATCAATCCAATAGTTGTCACTTTTCTGGCAGATTCTGTCCTTCTCAAAGAAACATGCATATCTCCCAAAATATAAGTCCAATGACTATGAAATTTGGTGGAGATGTGACTCTCTAAGTGTTCTAGCAGCCATAAAAATTTGAGCTTCATTGGCTTTCTAGATTGCTACCAGATTTCAATTCTTTCCATAGTACTACATGCTGAAAACTGCTGTACTATAGATGTCAAGATCTACTCCAAAACCAAAGTACATCTTATCCAATAATCATGAATTTTGCACAGAAACTAATATCATAAGTGTAGAGCATGGGTACCAAATTTCAAGCCAATCCAAAAATATTTGATCATCCAAACATGGCTATCTTCTCAGCTCACTCAGATTTTGCAATATTGAACAACTTTGAGCAATTGAGCTATACTCTACCAATTTGAATCAAACTTGAAGCTAACTTGTTTGAACAATTTTCACAAGACATACATCCATTCAAATCACTTACTAAAAGAAGTCTCATGAACATATCCAATCAAACTAACTCAAACTTGATCACTAAGCAATTTATCCATTCAATCATCTTATAGCAAGCAACATATGCATATATATCCAATTCAATCAACTCATATGCATCTAAAAGAACATGATCAACTAGAAGTATACCTTAGTAGCTCATGATCATCAAATAACAAGCTTCAACTCAATTGTTTGCAAGCCTTCAAATATTTCCAATCAACCACCACAACTTGAACTTATGCACTTGTTCGTTGTAGCACTTGGACTTCACTTCACTTAACTTGGCATTGGGATGGATAGAACTAAGCTTCATTGCTTGACTCAATCACATAATGAACAATATGGAATCAATTGAATCAAGTCTCCAATGCCATGGTACCTACACACATTCATCCACTTTTTGATGGTACCCAAACTAGTTTGGGTCCTCTCAAGTTAGGAGCAACATACTTAGGCATTGCCTTAGTATGGATAGTGGGATGAGTTGCAATAGTAGCCTTAGAGGTACCATTTTCATCCTTCCTAAGCATAGAATCATTAGCAATTGAAATGGGCTTAGGAGTGTTACCTAGGGGACATGAATGAGCCATGTGTCCCCTTTCCCGGCATGAGTAGCAACTTCTCTTTGATTGAGCCTTTTCTTCCTTGCTCATGTGTTGCTTCTCATTGCCTTGCCTCTTCTTGTTTGCTTGAGCCTTCTTCTCAAGCTTGGTAGGACACTCCGAGGCAAAGTGTCCCATGTCACCACACTTGTAGCACTTGATGTGAGCCAAATCTTTCTTCTTTTCTTCATTCTTGCTCAGCATCATCTTGGCATCATGAATGTGGGTTGGATGCCTTGTTCTTCCACCCCTTCTTGTTTTCTTCTTCTTTATCAAGTCACCATCATGATGGTTGTTCTTGATTTGAACTTGGGGCTTCTTTTCTTGCTCAACTTGTGGCTTTGGTTGAGGCTCATCTTGTTGCTTCACCAATTGCTTGGTTGGGCACATAGAGGTGAGATGTCCTCTAGTGCGGCACTTGAAGCATTTGACGTGCTTGAGCCTCTCTTCTTCCTTCTTCAACTTGAGCTTTTCTCCATTGGGGCAAGTATTTGCAAGATGTCCCATCTCATGGCATTTGAAGCACATGAAATGAGCTAGCTTCTTTTGTTCTTGCTTTTTCATCTTCTTCAATCTTTTTCTCTCCCCCTTGGACATGCTCTTGTTGAAACCAATGCCACTCTTGTCACCGTAGCTCTTTTGATTCTTCAACATGTGCTCAAAGGTGACTTTGGAGTTGTAGCACCTCTCTAACTTGTTGCTCAAATTCCTCACTTCATTTTTGAGCTCATTGTTCTCCTTCAAAAGGTTAGTCTCACAAGACATAGAAGTAGAACAAGCATCTAAATGTGAAGAACATGGCATGTCTAATAAATCATCACAAGAGGTGGATACATTCTTCTTGCCTACATCACATGGGTTAGCAACACTTTGTAATCGATCATTTGATCCATGTGATGAGCTCTCATTGTTTTTAAGTTCCTTCGAAAAAGCTTTAATGAGAGAGCCATATTTCTCAACTAATTCATCATGTGAAGCTCTAAGAACATCAAGTAAGTGCTTATGTTCTTCACATGAGTTCTTTAGAAATGAGTTTTCATTTGCTAATTTCATTGTTTTATTTTTCTCATTTTCTAAAGACATGGTCATGCTAGCAAGTCTACTAACAAGCTCATCATATGAATCAACATGATCAACCACATTAGCATTAAATACCTTGGTGTCACCTTGTGACATGAAGCAATGTGGTGATGGGCTTGTAGTAGTATCACAATCATCACCCGAGCATGAGCCATCAACATCATCAAGTGTGCTTGGAGTAGAATCATTACTTGCAACACTTGAATCATCACCATCAACCTTGTCAAGTGAGCTTGTTATAGATCGATCATCATCATCATCATCACTTGACCATGAGGTGGAGCAATCTTCCACAACTACCAAGTTGTGGTCATGCTCAACATCCTCATGTGCCACCACCTTGGTCTCATCCTTCTTGAACTTGCCATCATCCCATGTAGATGAGTCACCGAAGGTGTGCTTGATGGATTCCCACATCTCATGGGCGGTCCCTTTGGAGTTTATCTTATAAAACAACTCAAAACTCAATGCATCGATTAGATAACAATAAGCATTTGCATCAAGTTCAAAGAGATCTTTTTGAGATTTGGTGAGATTTCTATGGTCCAAAACATGAGTGAGACCACTAGTGATAATCCACCAAAACTTTGGCCCCTTTGCACGAAAATGATCAAGCATATGGTGTTTCCATTGTGCAAAGTGTGTGCCATCAAAAATATGTGTATCACACACATCATCTAGCCCACTAGACGCCATCCTCTCGGGTCGGTGAATACCACAAATGAGAGACCTCGGCTCCGATACCAATTGAAGGGTCGAGATGGCGGACTAGAGGGGGGGTGAATAGTCCTTTCTAAAATTAATCGCACCGGCTAACCAAAACAAATGCGGAATTAAAACTATTGGTCTTAGCCAAGACTACACCCCTCTACTTATACTCTATGACACCTTATAAAAGATCCTAAACAATGCAAATAAGGTGTCAGGCTAGCTAGAGCTCACCTAAACAATTCTAGCTTGCAAGGTTACACAAACCTAAGCAACTAGTACTTAATCAACCAGGGAGCTCCTACACATGCCACTAAGCAAAAGCACAAAGCCTAAGCTCACTAGCAATGCTCAAAAAACAAAGCTACACAAGCCAAATTAGAGAGCTCAACTTAGCTACACAAACTAAGCAATGTGACTAGCAAGACTACAAGTCAACTAGTCACTCACGGGATTAACTTCTATGCTACACAAGCTAAGAAGGTAACTAGCATGCTACACAAGCTAACTAATTACAAGAGCAACTACACTAGCACATGTATATGAACAAGTAAATACAAGCTAGTGAATGGAGTTTGCAAACCACCGAGAAGATGAACATGAAGTTGACACGGTGGTTTTTCTCCCGAGGTTCACTTGGTTGCCACCAAGCTAGTCCCCGTTGTGTCGACCACACACTTTGGTAGTTCGGCGGCTAATAGGCACCACACCTAGCTCGACACTCGAGCGCCGCAAGAACTCACCCACAAGTGAGGGTAACTCAATGACACGCTCTACTAGAGTTGCTCTTCGCGATCCCCGCGGGGCGAGCACAATGCCCCTCACAATCCTTCTCCGGAGCCACGCACAATCTTCACGCGGGCTTCACGACGGAGACTCGATCACCAAGCCGTCTAGGAGGTGGCAACCTCCAAGAGTAATAAGCACCACCGGCTTGCAACACGAACACCTAGTGCCACTCGATGCTATCTCCCAAAGCAACGCACTAGGATCGCTCTCTCACACAATCGGATAAGCACTAAAGCATATGTGTGTTAGAGGACTCACAAGCACATCCACACAAGCCACCAAGGCTTTGGAGTGCTCAGCAGCCGGCCCACAGCCGGCCTCCACTCCTATTTATAGAGGGGAGCGGCCAACTAGCCGTTTCCCCTTTCCTGCGCCTCGGTCGGTAGTACCGACCCCCTGGGCGGTAGTACCGACAGTGTCAGATCTAGTCGTTACACACGACGCGTTGACCAAAACGAACAACCGACTCCTGGTCGGTACCTCCGATGGTCGGTAGTACCGGCCCTATGGCGGTACTACCGCCAGGCCAAAATCGGCCGCGAACAGAGAGCTCTGCGAAAAACAAGTTACTACTGACCTTGTGTCGGTACCACCGCGGGCGGTAGTACCGAGGTTATGGCGGTACTACCGCCAGGCCATTTTCAAATCTACACAGGGAGCCTCGCAAAACCCTTTAGGGCCACGGTACCACCGACCCTCTGGTCGGTACCACCGCCGGCGGTAGTACCGAGGTTATGGCGGTACTACCGCCAGGCCAAATCAGATTCAACACAGAGAGCATTGCAAGCGGCCCCCTTGGGCGGTACTACCGACCCCCTGGGCGGTACTACCGACCACACACAGAAAACTCCATTTTCTTCTCTGTGTTGATCCAAATCAACTCCAACAACTTCTCCTTTGCAAATGTGCTAACACCAACAAGTGTACATCATCATGTGCATGTGTGTTAGCATTTTCACAATCATTTTCAAAAGATTTTCTCTTTCACTCATAACGCAACTCTATCTTAGTAACATCACAAAGTTAGATCGCTCAAGTGGCACTAGATGACCGATATGCAAACAAGTTTGCTCCTCTTAATAGTACGGCCATCTATCCTAAACCCGGTCATAATCTTCTCTACACACCTATGACCGGTGAAATGAAATGCCCTACAAGTATACCTTTGCCTTGCGCATTCCATTCCATCTCCTCCGGTGTTGATGCAACACATGCACCAACCCCTTCATCAAATGATATGATCCACTTCATATCATCACATGGCCTCCATGGTCCATCGATCTTGACATCACTTGCTCTTCACCATCGCTTCGGTCCTTCGGCGCCAAGTCTCGCTTAAGCCTCCCGACACTCGGTACCAACGGTTTCAAAGCCTCAACTTGCCCTTCACCTTCGCAACCGGTCCATCAAGCCAAGTCTTGCCTTGATCTTCTCCATCTTAGCCACATGACCACATGTCATGTTTCATGTGCATTAAGCTCCTTCTTCACATGTGTGAGCCTTGCAACATCTTCCAAGCCATTTCACCTCTATGGCATATGTTGCTCACACATGATCACCTATGGACTAATCACCTGTGTAATTCACTTCAAACACATATTAGTCCACCTAAGTTGTCACTCAATTACCAAAACCAAACAAGGACCTTTTAGCGACGCCAATGACGACGACGACGAAGAAGTGCTCGCTGGCGCCCTCGAGCCTAAGAAGCCCCGAGCCCCCCCTGACAGGGCTGTTTTCGACCAGATGCTCGAGGACCCCTGCACTTATCACAGGGGCCCCATAAATCACAAGTTAAAGGACTGCCTACTGATGAAAGGCTACTACTCCAAGCTCGGCGATAAGAGAGAAGACGCGCCTAAGGGCAAGGATAACAATCGGCGCGGCGGTGGGGACGCGGACGACAACTTCCCCCCGGTGCGCGACTGCTACATGATCTATGGGGGGCCGACCGTCGGGCTCTCAGCTCGAGAAAGAAAGAAGGAGCGCCGGGAGATCTTTGCGCTCGGCCACGACGCCCCCCGGTATCTTGACTGGTCTGATGCGCCAATCACGTTCGACCGTGACGACCATCCGGACCGTGTCATAAACCCGAGGGCGTACCCCCTCGTCGTCGACCCCATCATCGTCGACGTACGGTTCTCCAAGGTGTTGATGGATGGGGGCTCGAGCCTCAACATCATAAACCTCGAGACCCTCGACCTCCTAGGAATTTCAGAGGGTCAGCTCCGACCCAGCGTCGGGGGATTCCACGGAGTCGTGCCAGGGAAGAAGGCCCACCCCCTCGGGCGCATCGACCTGCCGGTTTGCTTTGGCACGCCGGCTAACTTCCGCCAGGAGACGCTCACCTTCGAGGTGGTTGGATTCCAAGGGACCTACCACGCCATCATCGGCCGGCCAGGCTACGCCAAGTTCATGGCGGTTCCCAACTACACGTACTTGAAGCTCAAAATGCCGGGGCCAAAAGGGGTCATCACCGTCGACAAATCCTATGAGCACGCGTACCACTGCGACGTGGAGTGCGTCGAGCGTGGGGAGGCAAATGTCCAGCTCGACTCGCTCGAGGCCCTAGCTGCCCTGGCCACCGAGGAGGCCCCTGAAGCGAAGCGCCACGCTGGCACCTTCGAGCCGGTGGAGCACACAAAGCGGATACCCGTCGACCCGACCTCGACCGATGGCAAGACGCTGGCCGTCAGTGCCAGCCTCGAGCCTAAATAGGAAGCAGCGCTCATCGACTTTCTCCGCGCGAACATCGACATGTTTGCGTGGGGCCCCTCGGACATGCCGGGCATACCGAGGGAAGTCGCCGAGCACGCCTTGGAAATCCGGGCCGGGTCCAGACCGGTGAAGCAACGCCTGCGCCGCTTCGACGAGGAGAAGCGCAGGATCATCGGCGAGGAGGTGCACAAGCTTTTGGCGGCCGGGTTCATCAAGGAGGTATTTCACCCAGAGTGGCTAGCTAACCCTGTATTAGTTAGGAAAAAGAATGGAAAAATGCGGATGTGTGTAGACTACACTGGTCTGAATAAAGCATGTCCAAAAGTTCCATTTCCTTTACCTAGAATTGATCAGATTGTCGATTCCACTGCTGGGTGCGAAGTGCTTTCGTTCCTTGATGCGTATTCTGGCTACCACCAAATTAAGATGAAAAAATTTGACGAACTCGCAACCTCTTTTATCACGCCATTTGGTATGTATTGCTACGTTACGATGCCCTTCGGCCTACGAAACGCCGGGGCAACATACCAACGATGTATGCAGCACATCTTTGGCGAGCACATAGGCAAGACCGTCGAGGCCTACGTCGATGACAACGTGGTTAAAACCAAGAAAGTCGGGAACCTCATCAGCGACCTTGAGACCACGTTCGAGTGCCTCCGGGCCAAGAATGTGAAGCTCAACCCCAAGAAGTGTGTCTTTGGTGTGCCTCGAGGCATGCTACTTGGCTACATTGTCTCACAACGGGGGATCGAGGCAAACCCTGAAAAAATCTCAGCAGTCACGAGGATGGGCCCGATTCGAGACCTCAAGGGTGTGCAGAAAGTGACAGGCTGCCTAGCCGCTCTCAGCAGATTCATCTCGAGGCTAGGGGAAAAAGCGCTACCCCTCTACCGCCAGCTAAAGAAGACGGAACACTTTGCATGGACTGCCGAAGCCGAGGAGGCCTTAACCAAGTTGAAGGGGTTGCTGACTTCCGCACCAATCCTCATGCCTCCGCAACCAGCCGAAGGTGGCGATTCCCCCGAGCCTCTCCTCCTCTATGTGGCCGCAACCACTCAGGTGGTCAGCGCGGTCATAGTCGTCGAGAGGCACGAGGAGGGTCATGCATTGCCGGTCCAACGACCGGTGTACTTCACCAGTGAGGTACTCTCCGAGGCCAAGATCTGGTATCCGCACATCCAGAAGCTGCTCTACGGCATCATCGTCACAAAGCGCAAGCTCCAGCACTACTTCCTCGCTCATCCCATAACGGTGGTGTCGTCCTTCCCCCTCGGTGAGATCATCAACAATCGGGAGGCCACGGGGCGCATCGCTAAGTGGTCCGCCGAACTAATGGGGGAGACCATCACCTACGCCCCGTGAAAGGCCATCAAGTCGCAAGCGTTGGCGGACTTCGTTGCTGAATGGACCGACACTCAGCTCCCGCCGGCACAGATTCAAGCCGAGCTCTGGACCATGTACTTCGACGGATCCCTCA
>CM019828.1:86065-121089 GCA_009763385.1 Coix lacryma-jobi var. lacryma-jobi | reverse complement strand
CCATGGGGCTGTCCTGCTTTGTTTGTCAAAAAGAAAGACCAAACTTTGAGGCTATGTGTGGACTATCGTCCGCTTAATGAAGTAACAGTGAAGAATAAGTACCCTTTACCGCGGATTGATCTTTTGTTTGATCAACTCACGGGTGCTAAGGTATTTTCCAAGATAGATCTGAGATCTGGGTATCACCAGATAAAAATAAGGCCTGAAGATATTGCTAAAACTGCGTTCACCACCAGATATGGCCTGTATGAGTATTTAGTCATGTCCTTTGGGTTGACTAATGCTCCAGCTCATTTCATGTACCTGATGAAACTCCTGTGTCATGCCCGAACGAGACAAGTTTGTAGTGGTATGCATTGATGATATTTTGATATATTCCAAGAATCCACAAGACCATGTTGAACACCTCAGAGTAGTGTTGGGCTGTCTGAGAGACCATCAGCTATATGCAAAATTCAGTAAATGTGAGTTTTGGCTAGACCGAGTTCCATTTCTAGGTCATGTGTTATCGGCTGAAGGTGTAGCCGTGAATCCAGACAAAGTACAAGAAATCCTTGAATGGGAATCCCCCAGAACTATTCATCAAGTTCGCAGTTTTCTGGGTATGGCAGGTTATTACCGTAGGTTTATTCCAGACTTCTCCAAAATTGCCAAACCTATCACTGAGTTGTTAAAGAATGAAGTTAAGTTTAGTTGGTCAGATAAATGTGAAGAAGCTTTCCAGAAACTAAAGAAATTTTTGACTACAGCTCCAGTCTTAGCCCAATCCGATATTGAGAAGCCGTTCGATGTGTACTGTGATGCTTCTGGTATTGGAATTGGTTGTGTTTTGATGCAAGAGGGCAGAGTAATAGCTTATGCATCCAAGCAGTTGAAGCGTCATGAGGAACACTATCCAACTCATGATTTAGAGTTAGCAGCAGTTGTTCATGCCCTAAAGATTTGGTGTCATTATCTTTTGGGCAATACATGTCATATATACACCGACCATAAGAGTCTGAAATATATCTTCACCCAGTCAGAGCTGAATATGCGACAACGGAGATGGTTAGAGTTAATCAAAGATTACGATCTTGAAGTGCACTACCATCCCGGAAAGGCAAATGTGGTAGCCGATGCTCTTAGTAGGAAGGTTCGTTGCAATTGTACCACTGTTAGACCAATAGATCTTGCTCTCTGTGCCGAGTTAGAAAAACTGGGTATTCAGATGATTACTCAAGGCAGTTTGTCTAATATATCAGTTCAGTCATCTATCAAAGACCAGATTATAGCTGCTTAGAAAGAAAATAAGGGTATTGCTCACCTCAAAGAGAAAGCTAAGGCAGACAAAACTTCTTGTTTCCGAGTTGATGAAGCAGGAGTGGTCTGGTTCAATGACAGACTGATCGTTTCGAAGAGTCCTAAGTTGAGAAAGCAAATTCTTGATGAAGCTCATCTTACCCCGTTTGCGATTCATCCGGGGAGTACAAAAATGTACCAGGATCTTAAGCAAAGATTCTGGTGGACTAAGATGAAGATTGAAATTGCAAAGTATGTAGCCAGATGTGATACTTGTCAGAAAGTCAAGGCCATTCATCTTAAGTCAGCTGGTGAACTGCAACCTTTGCCAATTCTAGCTTGGAAATGGGAGGACATCAGTATGGACTTTATTGTTGGTTTGCTAAGAACATCCAAGGGCTATGACTCTATTTGGGTTATAGTAGATCGTCTGACCAAGGTTTCACACTTTATACCAGTCAAGACCGCCTATACGGCACCAACATATGCCAAGATATACTTTCGGAGGATTATGAGTTTGCATGGAGTTCCGAAGACTATTATCTCCGATAGGGGTACTCAGTTTGTTTCAAAATTCTGGGAAAGTCTACATGAGTCTCTGGGCACTAAACTCTTACACAGCACAGCCTACCATCCACAGACAGGGGGTCAGACTGAAAGGGTAAATCAGATATTAGAAGATATGCTCAGGGCATGTGCTCTTAACTTTCCATTTAAGTGGGATGAATGCTTACCATTAGTAGAATTATCATACAACAATAGCTATCAAGAGAGTATTCGTATGGCACCATTTGAAGCTTTATATGGCAGAAGGTGTCGGACTCCGTTACATTGGTCTGAACCTGGTGAAAGATGGTTCTTTGGTGTCGATCTAGTTCAAGAGACCGAACAGAAAGTCAAACTCATACAAAATAATCTGAAAATAGCATAATCCCGACAGAAGAGTTATGCAGATAAAAGGCGTAGGCCTTTGACGTTTGCCAAAGGAGACTTTGTGTATCTGAAGGTGTCACCCACCAAGGGTGTATATCGTTTCGGGGTTAAAGGAAAACTTGCTCCCCGTTACATCGGAACCTTTCAAGTCCTGGCCAAGTGTGGTAAAGTGGCATATCGCATTCAACTACCAGCTCACCTGTCAGAAGTTCATAATGTGTTTCACATCTCTCAGCTGAAGAAGTGTATGCGAGTTCCTGACCAAGTAATTGATGTTGAAGGGGTACAGCTTAAGCCTGATATGACTTACTCAGAGTATCCCATCAGAATTCTCGATCAGCGAGATAGAGTGACTCGACGACACACTATCAGGTTCTACAAAGTTCAATGGAGTCAGCATTCTGAGGAAGAAGCGACTTGGGAAACTAAAGAATTTCTGATGGAACAATTTCATGAGTTCTATGCCACCATACAGTCAGGACAATAAAAGAAGTTAACCAACACAACGTGTTCCTAGTTTTGTAAAAATTTGTAATCTATATCCTCGTACCCCACAACATTAGTGGTTGGCTTAGTTTGTAGTTAAATCTCGGGTCGAGATTTCTTTTAGGGGGAAAGGATGTAACACCTCAGGTGTTTACATGAATAAAATGTTGCCATGTCATCATAAGCATTTCATAGCATCATGTGCTAGCTCACCTTGAGATGCATTCACTAAAATAAGTTTAATTCTTAATCTGTGAGCAACTTTGTTTATAGGCTTGTGATGCAGTTTGAAAAACCTAATTTAGAATGTCATTATGAAATAACTTGTGTTCATTCCCAGTTGACTAAAGTCAGGTAAGGGCACGAATCCAAGTTTAACCATTCAAAAGAAACCAAAATCTATATAGTTAAAACTTGGAAAAATCGTCAATTTCTATATAAGTTAATTAGCCCTTTTTAGTTAACTCAAAATCTATGCATATTTAGGGGTTGACCCTAAAAGATTTTTGGTAGATCTTGAGAAGAGGTACAACTTTGGTATTCAAGGTTTTTAAAGTTTATTTACAAAATTTAAAGTAATTTTGAATTTACTCAAACCCTAGAAATGGTCACCTATTGACTTTAAACTTGTTTTCCAAAAACTATTTGAAATCTGAGTTTGACGTCTACACCAAAGTGGTAGAGAATTTCAAAAGGAACATTTCATACATTGACCATTTTTTAAGTGTCAATGCAAAATCAAAAGTAATTTTGCTTTTACTGCAAAACCCTAGTTCTGTCCCCTTTTCAAATTCCAATTTGAAATGGATTTGAACTGTTTTGATCAAATTGACCTATTTCTATTTGAAATCAGCCAAAGGATGTTAAAGCAAAGTTGTACAACTTTTCAAACTCTACATTTCATATTTGGACAAAATTTGAAGTTGTTCAGGAAATTCAAAAGTAATGTTGAATTCAGTTTGGTCCAAATTTGATTTTTGAACTTTATTTCAAAATCCAGGCAGAATTTGACTTGGGTTCTTAAAGCAAATTTGTAGAGCACCAAATTTGGAGCAACTTTGGCTTTACGAGTTTTTGTCGTGCAGTTCAAAAATCTAGAGAAATTCGAAAGGGGGTAAAACTGGCTCCTGTAGCTACAGGAGGGGGCCTGCATCGGTCGAAGCAGGGCAAGGCCGCCGCGTGCGCCGTCGCCGTGGCCTGGCCGTCCTCGCGCCGCTCCGCGTGTCCGGCCACGCAGCTGGCTGCTTGATTGCCTCACTTCGCGCGGTGGCAAGCGCTGAGCGCCTCTCCATCTCGCGGCGTCCCCGTCCGCCACCTCCCCTTTCTCCTCCCCTGTTTCCAGTCCGGCTCCGACGAGCTCACTCTCCGCCGTTGCCGCGTCTCTCCCATCTCCATCCTCCCAGTCGCTCCGCCTAGATCCTGTGCTTCTCCTGAGCTAGCTAACCCAAGCCCTAACGCTCGCAATCGCCGCCGTCATGGTCTCCTTCCTCGCTGCCGGCAGGAAGCCGCCGTGAGTATCTCGGTCGCGGTCACGGTAAGCCGGGGTATCTCCAGTCAATCCGATTTGTGTTTTAGCTTCGCGTTGTGTTGTGGCTCATGTTCGGCTCGCTTTGGAGGTCGCTATCGCTCTGGCTTGAGCAGTCCACGAAGGTTGCCGCCGGTGCAAGCTCTGCCATCGCCGCCGCCGTCGCCAACATCGGTCCGGTGCTCCTCGAGTCAAGGCAAGGTGAGCACCGTAGTCGCGAGGAGTTCCTAGGCGTGGTGCGCTCTCTAGGTTGGTCTCTACCGTATCGTCTTGGTTTGTCCGCGCGGCTTGCCGTCGGTGTAAGCGCCGCCATGGCCGCCGTCGTGGACCGAAATGTTCCAAGTCATGTTTGTTTGAGTTAAGGTGAGCATCGGGTTCGCAAGAGATGCGGGAGTGCGGTGCTGTCGAAGTCGTGATCTCTACCGAGCCCTTATGGCCGGAGCGTCGCGTCGCCGCCATGCTCGGAGTGGCCGAGCCGCCATAGCCGTCGTCTGCTCATAGTCGAGTGAGTGCTAGGTCGGGTGAGAGGTGGAATCGATGCGCGAGGTCAAGCCGAAGACGTTGAAACCCTCGCCGTCGCCAGAGACTTCGCTGGAGAAGGGGCCGACGGCCGGTCAAGTCGCCGTGCAGCCGGTCAAGGCCGGCCGGGCGCTGGCCTGGGCGTGAGAGGGAAGAAGGGTGGCTGACGCCTGGGGCCCGAGTGTCAGCGGCCGTGGGCCGAAGTTGGGCCAGGCCCAGTAAGGGTTAGAAGGTTTTTTTTCCTTTTTTGAAATGGGTGAATAGTGTTAGATTTTGTCTTTTTGATATCTTTTTGTAGATAGCTCCAAAAATTGTGAAATTTTTTGTGTAGCTTTCTCAAGCTGCCTAATATTTATGAAAAATATAAAATTTGAGTTTTGAACAAATTTTGAAACTGAAATAAATAGGCCTTTTTATTAATAAATGATCTTTGGTGATTTTTGTAGGCCTATTTAAAAGTCCAAAAATCATGAAACTATTTTTTCCACTGTTTTTAGGTGAAAATGTATCATCACAAAAATTTTGAGCTCTGTTGGTGAAAATAGATTTTATTCTTATTTCCATGCCTTAATTAATCATTTACGTGGGATAAATTGATTTAATTCTGCAGGTTTATATAATTGTTCAAAAATTGTAATATTTGTTTTACCACTGTTATTTGATATAATGAATCATCTCTAAAAATTTGAACTAATTTGGGCATAGTTTGTTCACAATCTAATTTCATGCTAATTAAATTACTTTCTTTATGAATAAATAATGTTGTTTAATATGAGAACCTAAATCTCTTTACGATAGATTTGAAGTTTAAGTTGAGCGAATTATCTTGATCTGCTGCTTGATGCAGGCAAGTTTCACTCATATAACCCTGTATGTTGATACAAGTTGGTTTTGTTGGTTTGCAACTGTACCGTGATGGAAAGTTGTACCAAATAAATGCTTATAGCTTAGAAAATTTCCATCTTTACCATGATCATGTCATGAGCATCTCATTAAGCATGCACTCCTTTATCGTGTAGCTTCCGAGGTAATCGAGTGTCTAGGCGAGGTTGGTCCGGAAAGTTCAGAGTATCCGGTTGATCCGGATTGCCAGGAGCTCCAGTCTCTCCCGATCAACGAAGGCAAGCCCCGGTTCATTTAACCACTTCCTTGGTTTTGCAATTACACTTACTTTCGATAACCTGATGCATTAGATGTTTATCACATAAATGCTTTAAACCTGTTGATGCATGATCAACCTTGTTATCGATATATCAATCCTTGATACCTGTTGTACACAAATGATAGAAATGCTCCGCCTTGCTTTCTCACGCTTCCGATAAATGTTTTGATACTTATCGTTTTGGAATGATCAAGAGAAAGAAGTATGGTTAAGACCAGACGGGCACATGCATCGACCCTTGGATCGATGTATGGTGACCCGGATGTGTCGGTTTAGGGTTAACCATTGTTGGCCTGCTAGATTGAGAAACTATGAAGTACCGATCATATGCTACGGTAAGCTCTGCCTTGGTGGTTCTTAAATGAGAACGGCTAATCGCGCACTGGGAGTGGATAGATGGCGAGAGTACTAGCTACCCTCGTGGGTTAAAGTCTCGGATTGGAGGTGGACCAGTACTCTCGGGTGGCGCGGACCCGGTCTTGTTTAGAGAATCCGAGGTTAGGGTTGATATATGGGTGATCAAGGGTCTACATATATCGTATGATCGTGGAAAACTCCTAGATCTGGTTGAATCGGTTGGAATCGTCGAGCTCCTCGGTTAAGGAGACTCAATCTGCTGACTCGCACCGTAGAATGAAACAGAGACTGGTTTAAGAAGGAATGATAATGACAGTATACTAGTGTTCATTTACAATTCTTACCATATACTCAAATGACTAAGTAAAATTTGAATCTAGGTTTACTCTAGTAAGCTTTTATGCAAAGGAACAGTACTGTTGAGCCTACCCAAACCAGCATACCTGTTCTTCTCTTTCCTTATCGGGTAAGCCTTGTTGAGTACCTTTGTACTCATGGTTTGTTAACCCCTGTTGCAGGCGACGTTGAAGGACCAAGAAGCACTCAGAAAGCGACCAGAGGGGGGGTGAATGGGAGCTTCAAATTTTCCTTTCAGAAACTAGTAGCCACTGTCCCGAGAATCACCCCAAACGACAAACCTTAGAGCTTGCTAGTGTCCACGACCCTAGATGTAGGGTGGATGCTTTCAAGAAGCACAGTGGGACACTACACAACTCTAGAAACCCAACGCAAAAGACAGAAACCAAATCCGACAAAGAACGATCGAAACGCGAACGAAAACGCGCTGAGACAACACTGACCGGACTCACTCTGCGTCTGGTCAACGGGCACCGGACGCGTCCGGTCAGCCAAAGACGGATTTCGGTGCTCTCTGTGTTGGACCGGACTCACCAGAGTGGAGCGTCCGGTCAGTTCACAGTGCGTCCGGTCACACAAGCCAAAACACGTGAACAGTAAAACCGGAGCGTCCGGTCAGGTGCAAACACCAGCGTCCGGTCAAGTCAGAAAAGCGCTGCGCGATGTTCAACCACCGGACGTGTCCGGTCAACACGAGGACAGCGTCCGGTCACCCCGACAGCAGCCTGTTCGTCCACCGATTCGACTCGATCTCACCCAAAACGAGTCCTCTAGGGATCAAACTTGGTGAGAAGAGTCAAAAGGAGTATAGTGAGCTATCCCTAAGAGATCATGGCTCGAACCTATCTCCAAATCGATGAATTGAAGAATTTCGGGGGAAGGGAGAAAACTTGACCCAAAACAAAAATCGATCGATCTCCTAGACCGTGAGGTTATAGGTGAATTCCTTCGGTGGAAAGAAGTGCCTCACGATCTAGAACAACTTGGTTCAAACGGTTTTGCAAAAGATGAACCGAGCAAAGAGATCAAGCGACGGGAAAATCGCGAAGAAACGAAGAACGCGAAGAACACGAACCAAAGCGCGAATCACCACATCAATCTGCAGCCGTAGCGCAACCACACACTACAACAGTGAGGATACGGCCTCACTTCCTCAAATCAACAATACACAGAGGCAAGTCTCTCTGCGGATCTCAGCTAGCTACAGCAGGGGATGGGAGAGCAGAAAACCCTAAGTGCGAGAGAGCAAATGACTGAGATACTTGGGAGGAGGGTGTCTCCCGACTACTTATCCTACTACTAGCCTAAGTCTATTTCCTACTCTACCCCTCTCTATTCTAATTACAGAGCGAACCAGCTTAACCCTAGGGTTATTCTGGACCAACTCGGTGGTAGGTGTATCCGACGGCCACGCTCGCTCGACTTGAAGCGTTGCCTCGACGCAACCTCCAGATCGCCGCCACGTGCCGCCCTCGCTCTGCACCCCCGGTTTTGTGGCCCAAACCGGGAACCCAGCCTTTTCCAGCCAACCCCCGGTTTTGAGGCCCAAACCGGGAAACCAGCCCATCAGCACCTGAGTTTTGAGGCCAAACTCAGCAAACCCTCAGAGCCCAGGTTTTGAGGCCCAAACCTGGAAACCGTCCTCAGCCCGAGTTTTGTGGCCAAACTCGGAAACCCTCAGCCCGAGTTTTGTGGCCAAACTCGAAAACCGTCCACGCCCAGGTTCTGAGGCCCAAACCTGGAAACCGTCCATCTGATGGTTTTTCCCTGGCTACCACCAAACCGACGTCGTAGAGGGGATGCACCTCCCGTGCACCCCGTCCACCGACACGTGTCCCCGAGTCCACGACTCAGGCAACACATGACCGCACTTCCTCACTTGTCGTCGTCACAGGCTGCCAGCCACCACAGCTGATCCTCGGGCCTCTAGTCCCTCAGTCCAAGCCTCACGTCCGCCCTTCGCCACTCTCGGTCCATCGGCACGGCACGTCTCTACTTGACCTTCACCTCGCCTTCGATCACTGCATCTGGGCTCGACACCTGCACAACACAAGCCAAAGAACATGAGCATCATACCAGTTGACAATCACTCTTACAATGATCCTGGGAGTGTAAGGAAATGTAAATGAGTCGGGTTACCCGATGACACGTGGTGAGCCTTTTGGGCTATTGGGGCACAGTGTATGACTGTCTGAGGTATGTAGGACAAGGACAGGTACATGTGGGCCCTAATAATTCAGGAGGTTCCGTCACAAAAACGGAGGAGGCCGGCGCGTCCGCGCGGGTTTGGCCACAGTCGCGGATAGCTAGCGGGGTGCCCAAGACGCCCCATGCGTTTCCAGCGCGCGAGGCTTCCGTCCTTGGGGCGAACCGGGCGCCGGGAGGGGAACGATGGGGTAGAAATAGGCCGTGTACTAGCGTTAACGGAAAAATCGGCCGAAAACGGAGGAGGCCAGCGCGTCCGCGCGGGTTTGGCCACAGTCGCGGATAGCTAGCGGGGTGCCCAAGACGCCCCATGCGTTTCCAGCGCGCGAGGCTTCCGTCCTTGGGGCGAACCGAACGCCGGGAGGGGGACGATGGGGTAGAAATAGGCCGTGTACTAGCGTTAACGGAAAAATCGACCAAAAACGAAGGAGGCCGGCGCGTCCGCGTGGGTTTGGCCACAGTCGCGGGTAGCTAGCGGGGTTCCCAAGATGCCCCATGCGTTTCCAGCGTGCGAGGCTTCCATTGTTGGGGCGAACCGGGCGTCGGGAGGGGGACGATGGGGTAGAAATAGGCCGTGTACTAGCGTTAACGGAAAAATCGGCCGAAAACGGAGGAGGCCAGCGCGTCCGCGCGGGTTTGGCCACAGTCGCAGATAGCTAGCGGGGTGCCCAAGACGCCCCATGCGTTTCCAGCGCGCGAGGCTTCCGTCCTTGGGGCGAACCGTGCGCAGGGAGCGGAACGATGGGGTAGAAATAGGCCGTGTACAAGCGTTAACGGAAAAATCAGCCGAAAATGGAGGAGGCCGGCGCGTCCGAGCGGGTTTGGCCACAGTCGCGGATAGCTAGTGGGGTGCCCAAGACGCCCCATGCGTTTCCAGCGCGCGAGGCTTCCGTCCTTGGGGCGAACCGGGCGCCGAGAGGGGGACGATGGGGTAGAAATAGGTCGTGTACTAGCGTTAACGGAAAAATCGGCCAAAAATGGAGGAGGCCGGCGCGTCCGCGTGGGTTTGGCCACAGTCGCGTATAGCTAGTGGGGTGCCCAAGACGCCCCATGCATTTCCAGCGCGCGAGGCTTCCGTCCTTGGGGCGAACCGGGCGTTGGGAGGGGGACTATAGGGTAGAAATAGGTCGTGTACTAGCGTTAACGGAAAAATCAGCCGAAAACGGAGGAGGCCGGCGCATCCGCGCGGGTTTGGCCACAGTCGCAGATAGCTAGCGGGGTGCCCAAGACGCCCCATGCATTTTCAGCGCGCGAGGCTTCCGTCCTTGGGGCGAACCGGGCACCGGGAGGGGGACGATGGGGTAGAAATAGGCCGTGTACTAGCGTTAACGGAAAAATCGGCCAAAAACGGAGGAGGCCGGCGCGTCCGCGCGGGTTTGGCCACAGTCGCGGATAGCTAGCGGGGTGCCCAAGACGCCCCATGCATTTCCAGCGCGCGAGGCTTCCGTCCTTGGGGCGAACCGGGCGCCGGAAGGGGGACGATGGGGTAGAAATAGGCCGTGTACTAGCGTTAACGGAAAAATCGGCCAAAAACGGAGGAGGCCGGCGCGTCCGCGCGGGTTTGGCCATAGTCGCAGATAGCTAGCGGTGTGCCCAAGACACCCCATGCATTTCCAGCGCGCGAGGCTTCCGTCCTTGGGGCGAACCGGGGACCGGGAGGGGGACGATGGGGTAAAAATAGGTCGTGTACTAGCGTTAACGGAAAAATCGGCCAAAAACGGAGGAGGCCGGCGCATCCGCGTGGGTTTGGCCATAGTCGCGGATAGCTAGAGGGGTGCCCAAGACGCCCCATGCGTTTCCAGCGCGCGAGGCTTCAGTCCTTGGGGCGAACCGGGCGCCGGGAGGGGGACGATGGGGTAGAAATAGGCCATGTACTAGCGTCAACGGAAAAATCGGCCGAAAACGGAGGAGGCCGGCGCATCCTCGTGGGTTTGGCCATAGTCGCCGATAGCTAGCGGGGTGGCCAAGACGCCCCATGCGTTTCCAACGCGTGAGGCTTCCGTTCTTGGGGCGAACCGGGCGCCGGGAGGGGGACGATGGGGTAGAAATAGGCCGTGTACTAGCGTTAACGGAAAAATTGGCCAAACACGGAGGACGCTGACGCGTCCGCGCGGGTTTGGCCACAGTCACGGATAGCTAGCGGGGTGCCCAAGACACCCCATTGAAAGGTCCTAAATGGCTAGAGGGGGGGTGAATAGCCTAATAAAAATTCTACAAAACACTTAGAGCAACTAGTTTGACAATTACAAAGCGAAGCTATTTGCTCTAGCTCTACTAAGTGTTGCAAGCCACCTATCCAACAATTCTAGTAACCTATAATCTCTATGTCACACAAAAGATATGTTACTACTCTCTAAAATAAAGAGTTAGCAAGAAATAATTACTTCTAATTAGAGAGCTACTTCTAGCAACAAATATCTCTACACAAGTGATAACGAAAGTAATGCAAGGATAGAGAGATGTACCGACACCGGGAAGAGACAATCAATCACAATAAGAAAACCAAGAAACTTCGGGAGAAGTCCAAAGAGGCAAGAGACACAAAGATTTTCTCCCGAGGTTCACGTGCTTGCCGACACGCTACTCCCCGTTGTGTCGACCAACCACTTGGTGGTTCGGTGGCTAATAGGTGTTCACAAACCTAGCTCAACACTTGAGTGCCACAAGAACCGACCCACAATGGAGGTAACTCAATGACACGTGCAATCCACTAGAGTTACCTTTTGGCTCTTCGCCGGGGAAGGCACAATACCCCTCACAAATCACCGAGAGATGGCCACGAACAATCACCACTCGTGCCAAAGCTCCTCCGCTGCTCCAAGCCGTCTAGGTGGCGGCAACCACCAAGAGTAAAGAGAATACCCGCAGCAACAACAATCCCCAAGTGCCACTAGATGCAAACTCACAAGCAAATGCACTTGGATCCACTCGATCTCACTTAGATTCGCGCTATCAAGCAAGGAGATGAGTGGGAGGGAGTAGATCTTGCTCAAGAGGATGTTCAAGAGGTTGGAAAGTCAAGAAACCACCCCACTAGCCGGCCACCACCTATTTATAAGAGGGGGAAGAAGACAGCAAGTCATTCCCCCTTTTTCCCGAGCTTCTGCGCCTGCGGTCGGTACTACCGACGCCAGGTCGGTACTACCGACCACAAGGCCCGGTACAACCGACGGCACAACTTATGACCGTTGCACATAGCGTTGACCAAAACGAACAACCGACTCCTGGTCGGTACCTCCGACTGTCGGTAGTACCGGCCCTATGGCGGTACTATCGGCAGGCCAACTTTGGATCTACACAGAGAGCATCCAAAGCTCCTCCAAACCAAGGAACTACCGACCCCCCGGTCGGTACTACCGAGCCCGGTACTACCGGCCCTATGGCGGTACTACCGGCAGGCCAAACTGCGGACTACACAGAGAGCCCCGAACTCCTTCGCCCTCGAAACTTCCAACGATCGGTAGTACCGGCCCTATGGCAGTACTACCGGCAGGCCAAATCTGGCTCAACACAGAGAGCCTGCAAAACCCTTCAGGGCCACGGTACCACTGACCCTCTGGTCGGTACCACCGCCGGCGGTAGTACCGAGGTTATGGCGGTACTACCGCCAGGCCAATTCAGACTCAACACAGAGAGCATTGCAAGCAGCTCCCTTGGGCGGTACTACCGACCCCTGGGCGGTACTACCGACCACACACAGAAAACTTTGTTTTCTTCTCTGTGTTGATCCAAAACACTTTCAACCCTTTCTCCTTTGCAAAAGTGCTAACACCAACAAGTGTACATCATCATGTGCATGTGTGTTAGCATTTTCCAAATAATTTCCAAAGGATTATAAGTTAGCACACTAGGTCCTAATGCATATGCATGTATGAAATCACCTAGTGGCACTTGATAACCGCGATCACCGAGATAGTCCCCTCTTGATAGTACGGCTATCGATTCTAAACACACTCACACCCTCTATGGTGTCTTGAGTGCCAAAACAAAATCCCTATTTATACCTTTGCCTTGATCTCCATAGGGTTTTGCTTTTCTCTTCTTCTCTTTCCAAATGTGGAGCACTTGATCCATCTTTTGGTCATCACCACCAACACCATGGTCATCATCTAGCTCCCACACTTGGTATGTACCAACCTAGCTAATGAACACTTCATGACAAAGGTTAGTACCCAAGGTGACATCAATTATCCAAAACCAAACAGGGACTTTCAATCTCCCCCTTTTTGGTAATTGATGACAACCTTCACAAAGATATGTATTTGAAAATTAAAGTCACCTCTTTATTAGTATTAGCTCCCCCTACATATGTGCTATAATGTTTGGTTCAAGTTCGGCACATATGCATAGATATGAAATGTGGGAGAGTAATACTATCAAATGATGCTAAGGTGTAAAGAATGGACCTTTGAAGCGTGATACCAATCGGAGTTGCCAATGTATACCATCCTTAGCACCATGGTTAGCTAGACTTTACAAAAACACTAGATACCTCATGAGATCAACATTATATGAAAGGCTCTAGTACCACTTGTAAGAATAAATTACATCTAGCTACCACTTATGCATGCTATTTTGCAAATCATCATTCAAAATCTATTTCTAGCATACACCACACAAGCATGAATATAAAGTTAAAAAAAAACTTGTCTAATGCAAGCAAGCATATGAACATGCACAAAACAAATGCAACAACCAAGTTCATGAGCTTGCTCCCCCTACTTGTGTGCTCAAAAATTATTTTCAAAAAAAAAAATTTGATCCCCTTCATTCGATCTTCATTCCATTTGATCTTTGTGACTTTTCTATCCCCCTTTGTCATCGATTCCCATAAAGGGTTTGCATAAAAAGGTTCAAATTCTTTAGGAGAGAGAGTTAGTTCTTTCACATTTGGTTCAATCTAGATCATTTGCATGAGATATCTAACACGGTTTGCTCTAGAGTAAGCTTCTTCACACATCTTGCAATGGTTATCTCACTCACGTTGGTTAAACATTCCATTGCTCATTTCTAGATTAAACACTAGGATCACAAGCCCATAAACATGTCATATGTTACCACTAGATCATGTAAAGCATAGAAACAATAGTGGCATCATATAAGCATCAAAATCATTTTATTCGCATGAATGAGCCTAATGATTGTGAGGAATGACTAGATGCACTAAACATGTCCTACCAAAGTATGAATGCATATGCCAATCAACTTTTACCTTGCTTTGTCGAAGGAGAGGCATGTCATATAAGTAGGGGTGCATCAACACATATTTGAGAAGTCAAGTATGTTCAATTCATTCCTTAGCTTGCAAAACCTCTTCTCATCAAGTGGCTTGGTGAATATGTCGGCAAGTTGATCATCGGTACCAACACTCTCAATTGAAATATCACCCTTTTGTTGATGGTCTCTTATGAAGTGGTGCCTAATATCAATATGCTTTGTTCTTGAATGTTGCACGGGGTTGTTTGTGAGCTTCACCGCACTCTCATTGTCACATAGCAATGGCACTTGTTTGAATTTTATTCCAAAGTCATCCAAAGTTGCTTTCATCCAAAGTAATTGAGCACAACAACTACCGGCGGATATGTATTCGGCTTCGGCGGTTGAAAGTGCCACACTATTTTGCTTCTTTGACGACCAAGACACAAGTGATCTTCCCAACAATTGACATGTGCCCGAAGTGCTCTTTCTATCAACCTTGCAACCCGCATAATCGGAGTCTGAATATCCAATCAACTCAAAGTTTGACCCCTTGGGATACCATAAACCAATATCTTGTGTATGCTTCAAGTACCTCAATATTCTCTTAGTTGCCTTCAAGTGACTCTCTCTTGGTGAGGATTGGAATCTTGCACACATGCATACACTAAACATGACATCCGGTCTTGATGCGGTCACATAGAGTAGGCTTCCAATCATAGACCGATACAACTTTTGATCCACCATATTGCCACTTGCATCACTATCCAATTGTCCATTTGTCCCCATAGGTGTGCTAATGGCTTTTGCATCTTGCAATCCAAACTTCTTGATCATGTCCTTTATATACTTGCCTTGACTAACAAATGTGCCTTCCTTCAATTGCTTGATTTGTAGACCAAGGAAGTAGCTAAGCTCTCCAATCATGGACATTTCAAACTCATTTGCCATCAATTCACCAAACTCTTCACAAAAATCTTGATTGGTTGAACCAAAAATGATATCATCAACATAGATTTGCAACACAAACAAGTCTTTTCCAATCTTCTTGGTGAAGAGAGTAGTATCAACCTTTCCCATGTTGAACCCTTTAGAGAGGAGAAAATACCTTAACCTCTCATACCATGCTCTTGGAGCTTGTTTCAAACCATAAAGTGCCTTCTTGAGCTTGTAAACATGGTTGGGCTTCTTGTCATCTTCAAAACCGGGTGGTTGCTCAACATATACTAACTCATTGATGTAGCCATTGAGAAATGCACTCTTGACATCCATTTGATATAACTTGATGTTGTGGGAGCAAGCATAAGCTAATAGGATTCTTATTGCTTCCAATCTTGCAACCGGTGCATATGTTTCACCAAAGTCAAGACCCTCTACTTGAGTGTATCCTTGTGCCACTAATCTTGCTTTGTTTCTCACCACAATACCGTCTTGATCTTGCTTGTTGCGAAAGACCCATCTAGTGCCAATCACATTGTAGTTCTTAGGCCTCTCTACCAATTCCCATACTTGATTTCTTGTGAAGTTGTTAAGCTCTTCAGGCATGGCATTGACCCAATCAACATCTTGTAATGCTTCTTCAATCTTGGTTGGCTCGATGGATGATACAAAAGAGTAATGTTCACAGAATGAAGCCAATCTTGATCTAGTTTGCACACCACTCTGAATTCCACCAATGATTTGATCTAACGGATGATCTCTTGCAACATTGGTTGGTTGGAGAACTTGAACTTGATTGCTTGTACTTGCTTGATCATTTGGTTGAGATGAACTAGCCACTTGTTGATCTTGCAATTGAGAACCACTAGCTTGCACAATTGGAGAAGTGAGCACTTGATCTTTGTCATCTTCAACATCAATCACTTCCCTAGGCCGAATATCACCAATGTCCATACTCTTCATTGCATTTTCCAATTGAGTTCCTCTCACATCATCTAGATTTTCTTCTTCATCTTGAGAGCCATTTGTTTCATCAAATTCAACATCATGCACTTCCTCAAGAGTACCACTAGCCAAGTTCCATACTCTGTATGCTTTGCTTGCAGTGGAGTAACCAAGTAAGAAGCCTTCATCACATTTCTTCTCAAACTTGCTCAATCTAGTGCCTTTCTTCAAGATATAGCATTTGCAACCAAACACTCTAAAGTATGCAATGTTAGGCTTTCTTCCATTCAATAGCTCATAGGGAGTCTTCTCCATCATGGGATGACAATAGAGGCGGTTGCTACAATAGCAAGTCGTGTTGATAGCTTCGGCCCAAAATGAATGACTCACATTATACTCACTAAGCATAGACCTTGCCATATCAATGAGAGTTCTATTCTTCCTTTCAACAAGACCATTTGATTATGGAGTGTACTTGGCCGAGAATTGATGTCTAATTCCAAATTCATCACATAACTCATCAACTCTTGTGTTTCTAAACTCACTACCATTGTCACTTCTTACTTTCTTGATGGTTGTTTCAAATTCATTGTGACACCTCTTGACAAAAGATTTGAATGTAGCAAATGTATCACTTTTGTCACTTAGGAAGAACCCCCATGTATATCTTGTAAAATCATCCACTATCACAAAGCCATATTTGTTTCCACCAATGCTAGTGTATGTTGTTGGTCCAAATAGATCCATGTGCAATAACTCAAATGCTTTGCTAGTGCTCATCATGCTCTTTTTAGGGTGAGTGTTTCCAACTTGCTTTCCGGCTTGACAGGAGCTACAAAGTTTATCCTTTTCAAACACCACATCTTTCAAGCCTCTAACTAGATCATGCTTAATCAATCTATTCAATTGTTTCATTCCAACATGACCAAGTCTTCTATGCCATAGCCAGCCCATGCTAGATTTGGTGAACAAACAAGTTGACAATTGAGCTTCACTAGCATTGAAATCAACCAAGTATAGATTTTCATATCTAAAGCCTTTGAAGATCAAGTTTGAGCCATCTACACTTTTGATCTCTACATCATCAACTCCAAATATGCATTTGAATCCAAGATCACACAATTGAGCCACGAATAACAAATTGAAGTTCAAGCTCTCTACTAGCAATACATTGGATATGTTCATGTCATTTGATATAGCAATCTTACCAAGCCCCTTGACCTTGCCTTTGCCATTATCACCAAATGTAATACTATCAATCCCATTGTCATCATTCTTGTTGATTGAATTGAACATTTTTGCATCTCCGGTCATGTGTTGAGTGCACCCACTATCAAGCACCCAATGCCTTCCTCCGGCTTTATAATTGACCTACAAGAAAAGATCAATTCTTTTTAGGTACCCAAACTTGCTTGGGTCCTCCAAGGTTAGTCACTAAGCTCTTGGGCACCCAAATTGCCTTCTTCTTTGGGCCAACAATGGGAGCACCAATAAACTTAGCCTTCACACCATTTACACCCTTGGTAAGCAAATAACAAGAATCAAATTGAATTGAGGATACATTAGCATTTTTATTCTTGTTCTTGCAATATTGCTCTATGTGCCCGGATTGCTTGCATTTGTTGCAAAACCGGCCATTGCTTCTCACAAAACTAGTCTTGTGAGTCACAAAAGCCGCCTTGCCAATCTTGGGGGTATAGCCCAATCCCTCTTTGTTAAGAGAGAACCGTTGGCTACCCAAGCACTTAAGCAAGCGGGCATCTCCACCATAGGCATTGCCTAAGGCATGAGTGAGCTCATTGACCTCCTTTTTCAAGGTCTCATTCTCCACCATTAGTGAGGCATCACAAGTGAAACCATCACTCATAGTATAAGTAGTAGTGGATGAGCTACATGAAGCGTTAGTGGAAGCAACAACAATAGGAGTATAAAAAGATTCATCAAGAATATCACAAGTTACTCCTATGTTACATGTTGGAACAATGTTCTCAACCTTGACTTGATCAAGGAGAGAGGAGTGAGCTTTTTCAAGCTTGGTGTGAGCCTTGCCAAGCTTCTCATGGGCTACCTCTAGCCTCTCATGAGTAGTCTTGAGCTCATCAAGGGTTTGTTCAAGAGCACTAAGCTTCTTGCGCAAATCCTTGCACTCCTTCCTCTTCATCTCAAAGCAAGTGTGAGCTTGCTCTAACATGTCCATGAGGTCATCCTTTGAGTGCTCCTCATCCTCATCACTCTCACTATCACTCTCATCATCGGATTGTACCTTAGTCGGCCTAGCCATGAAGCATGATGAAGTGTCAAATAGAGAAGGCTTGTTGTTGATTGCAATGCTTGCAAGTGCCTTCTTCTTGGTGCTCTTCTTGTTATCATCACTTGAGTCTTCACTATCGGATGATGCATCACTATCCCATGTGACAACATATGAGCCACCCTTCTTCTTCTTGAAGCTCATTTTCTTCTCTTTCTTCTCCTTCTTATCTTTCTTCTTCTCATCTTCATCATTGTCACTATTGTAGGGACAATTCACTACAACGTGATCCTTGCTCTTGCATTTGTAGCATCTTCTCACATATTCTTTGTTCTTGTTATAATCTCTTCTCTTTCTTTCACCATAGCCCTTCTTCTTCATGAACTTGCTAAATTTGTGCACAAAGAGAGCTAAGGCATCATCATCAATGTCACTAGCATCTTCATTGTCACTTGATTCTTTCTTCTTGGACTTGCCCTTGCTCTTTGATGAGGTGGCTTTGAATGCCACACTTTTCTTCTTCTTGTCCTCTTCCTTGATCACTTCTTCACTATCTTCATTGTATTGATCCTCGGTCATGACATCACCAAGCACCTCATTTGGAGTCACATTCTTCAATCCTCCTCTAAAGATGATGGTGCGAAGTGTCTTGAATCTCTTGGGCAAGCAACTCAAGAACCGGTGAGTGAAGTCTTCATCTTGCACCTTTTCTCCCAAGGACTTGAGATCATTGATGATGACTTGCAATCTATAGAACATTTCCAGAATTGATTCATCATCCTTCATCTTGAAGTTGGTGAGCTTGTCCTTGAGCATATACAACTTGGCACTCTTTACCGTTGAAGTGCCCTCATATGTTTCCTCTAATCTTTTCCACACCTCACTTGCATTGTCAAGATCTTTGATTTGCTCAAACACCTTTGGATCAATGGCATTGTATATGGTGTTGAGCGCCATTGTGTTGCATTGCTTGTTGATGGAGTCATTTGGTGTTGGATTGGTAGGATCAAGAATCACAAACTCATTTTCTACCACATCCCACACCTTGTCATTGATTGAACCCAAATACATTCTCATCTTTCTCTTCCAATAATCAAAAGATGTGCCATCAAAGAATGGTGGTTTGCCCCCAACATGGTTGAACACAATTTGAGCCATTTAAACACCGAAGGTTGTTAAGCCTTATGCAAACGGTGACCACGGCTCCGATACCACTTGAAAGGTCCTAAATGGCTAGAGGGGGGTGAATAGCCTAATAAAAATTCTACAAAACACTTAGAGCAACTAGTTAGACAATTACAAAGTGAAGCTTTTTGCTCTAGCTCTACTAAGTGTTGCAAGCCACCTATCCAACAATTCTAGTAACCTATAATCACTATGTCACACAAAAGATATGTTACTACTCTCTAAAATAAAGAGTTAGCAAGAAATAATTACTTCTAATTAGAGAGCTACTTCTAGCAACAAATATCTCTACACAAGTGATAACGAAAGTAATGCAAGGATAGAGAGATGTACCGACACCGGGAAGAGACAATTAATCACAATAAGAAAACCAAGAAACTTCGGGAGAAGTCCAAAAAGGCAAGAGACAAAGATTTTCTCCCGAGGTTCACGTGCTTGCCGGCACGCTACTCCCCGTTGTGTCGACCAACCACTTGGTGGTTCGGTGGCTAATAGGTGTTCACAAACCTAGCTCAACACTTGAGCGCCACAAGAACCGACCCACAATGGAGGTAACTCAATGACACGCGCAATCCACTATTGTTACCTTTTGGCTCTTCGCCGGGGAAGGCACAATACCCCTCACAAATCACCGGGAGATGGCCACGAACAATCACCACTCGTGCCAAAGCTCCTCCGCTGCTCCAAGCCGTCTAGGTGGCGGCAACCACCAAGAGTAAAGAGAATACCCGTAGCAACAACAATCCCCAAGTGCCACTAGATGCAAACTCACAAGCAAATGCACTTGGATCCACTCGATCTCACTTAGATTCGCTCTATCAAGCAAGGAGATGAGTGGGAGGGAGTAGATCTTGCTCAAGAGGATGTTCAAGAGGTTGGAAAGTCAAGAAGCCACCCCACTAGCCGGCCACCACCTATTTATAAGAGGGGGAAGAAGACAGCAAGTCGTTCCCCCTTTTTCCCGAGCTTCTGCGCCTGCGGTCGGTACTACCGACGCCAGGTCGGTACTACCGACCACAAGGCCCGGTACAACCGACGGCACAACTTATGACCGTTGCACACAACATTGACCAAAACGAACAACCGACTCCTGGTCGGTACCTCCGACTGTCGGTAGTACCGGCCCTATGGCGGTACTACCGGCAGGCCAACTTTGGATCTACACAGAGAGCATCCAAAGCTCCTCCAAACCAAGGAACTACCGACCCCCCGGTCGGTACTACCGAGCCCGGTACTACCGGCCCTATGGCGGTACTACCGGCAGGCCAAACTGGGGACTACACAGAGAGCCCCGAACTCCTTCGCCCTCAAAACTTCCAACGATCGGTAGTACTGGCCCTATGGCGGTACTACCGGCAGGCCAAATCTGGCTCAACACAGAGAGCCTGCAAAACCCTTCAGGGCCACGGTACCACCGACCCTCTGGTCGGTACCACCGCCGGCGGTAGTACCGAGGTTATGGCGGTACTACCGCCAGGCCAATTCAGACTCAACACAGAGAGCATTGCAAGCAGCCCCCTTGGGCGGTACTACCGACCCCCTGGGCGGTACTACCGACCACACACAGAAAACTTTGTTTTCTTCTCTGTGTTGATCCAAAACACTTTCAACCCTTTCTCCTTTGCAAAAGTGCTAACACCGACAAGTGTACATCATCATGTGCATGTGTGTTAGCATTTTCCAAATAATTTCCAAAGGATTATAAGTTAGCACACTAGGTCCTAATGCATATGCATGTATGAAATCACCTAGTGGCACTTGATAACCGCGATCACCGAGATAGTCCCCTCTTGATAGTACGGCTATCGATCCTAAACACACTCACACCCTCTATGGTGTCTTGAGTGCCAAAACAAAATCCCTATTTATACCTTTGCCTTGATCTCCATAGGGTTTTGCTTTTCTCTTCTTCTCTTTCCAAATGTGGAGCACTTGATCCATCTTTTGGTCATCACCACCAACACCATGGTGATCATCTAGCTCCCACACTTGGTATGTACCAACCTAGCTAATGAACACTTCATGAAAAAGGTTAGTACCCAAGGTGACATCAATTATCCAAAACCAAACAGGGACTTTCACCCATGCATTTCTAGCGCGCGAGGCTTCCGTCCTTGGGGCGAACCGGGCGCCGGGAGGGGGACGATGGGGTAGAAATAGGCCGTGTACTAGCGTTAACGGAAAAATCGGCCGAAAATGGAGGAGGCCGGCGCGTCCGCGCGGGTTTGGCCACAGTCACGGATAGCTAGCGGGGTGCCCAAGACGCCCCATGCATTTCCAGCGCGCAAGGCTTCCGTCCTTGGGGCGAACCGGGCGCCGGGAGAGGGGCGATGGTGTAGAAATAGGCCGTGTACTAGCGTTAACGGAAAAATCGGCCAAAAACGGAGGAGGCCGGCGCGTCCGCGCAGGTTTAGCCACAGTCACGGATAGCTAGCGGGGTGCCTAAGATGCCCCATGCGTTTCCAGCGCGCGAGGCTTCCGTCCTTGGGGCTGAAAGGACGGTGACGCTTAAGAGGGGGGGTGAATTAGGCAACTTAAAACTTCTACTCTAAACTATGGCCTCTAATTTCCACCTAAGCAAAACCTATGCAAGAAAGTAAACTATCTAATGTGCAACTAAGTTTTGCTAAGTGTGTTTGCTATCTCTACCGCACAAGGAGTTATGCAACCTAGTTTCCAAACCTATCAACTAGCAAGAGTAAGCTAGGAAAGGTAAAGCACATAAACAAGGTAGCAATGTAAATGCGGAAGCTAAAGAGTGTGATAGAGATGCAAACTCCCGTCGACGACTTCGGTATTTTTACCGAGGTATCGAGAAGCGCGCAAGCTTCCCCCTAGTCCTCGTTGGAGCCCCTCGCAAGGGCCAAGCTCCCTGTTGGGTAACTCCGTGGATAGCTCCGGTCTTCCCCATGCACAAGTGGGTCTCCGGTTAAGCCACTCGTGGCAAAGCCTCTCCCGGATGCTCTCCGCCGTCTTCACTATCAAGTTTCCGGCCGAAGCGCCGCGGGCCTTGTTCCCTTTGGTACACGGAGGCGGCCACACCACAATCGCGGTTGATGTGATCTCGCAAGACTTACAAGCCCCGCCGATGTACAACCACGGTGCGCGCAAGCACCGGTAGATGAGAGGTTTTCAACCTCACTAAACACTAGGCCTAACACCTAGAGCAAGCGCAAAGCGGTGGTCTAACTAGCTTAAGCACTTCGCAAAGCACCTCTACTAATCACCTAGTATATCACTTAAGCACTTTGGTGGCTAGAGCAACTAAATATGTGTCTATACACTTGGTACACTTCCTTGAGCTCCAACCTCACTGTTTTGGCCGGCCATGGGGGTATATATAGAGCCCCAAGCAAATAGAGCCGTTGGACACCAAAGATGGACTTTCCTGCGTAGCATCGGACGCTCCAGACGGGAGCATCGGACGCGCATCCGATGTCACATAACGGCTAGTTCTGCCGACCTGGCACTAAGTCACATCAGACTCTGACGAGCGTCCGATGCACGACCATCCAACGCGTCTGATGTCTTCATAGCCTCTCTGGAACCTCTCTGCATAGGCATCAGACTCTGAGACTGTAGCGTCCGATGCGTCTCTGTAGCGTCCGATGTAACGCTGTGAACGACGCACAGTGTTACCGTCGCGTCCGATGTGACACCATCGGCCCGTCCGATGCTTCTGCTGGCGCCAACCCGAGCTAGGGTTTGGCATCGGTGCGTCCGACGCTTTTGAGCAGCGTCCGATGCAGCGTCCGATGTCCCTGCTTGCTTCGTTTCTTCGCGATTTCTTGCGCTGTCTTGGTTCCATTCTTGTGCCTTGGACTTTGTTTGATCTTGGGGATCTTCTATTGAGCTTCAAATGTCATGCTTGAGATGTTGATCATCGGATCACCACATCGCCTTAGTCCAAGTCACATTTGCATCCTATTGGACTACAAAACAAACACTTGCAAACGCATTAGTCCAATTTGGTTATGTTGTTCATCAAACACCAAAATCCGAAGTTAAATGGTCCGAGGTCCATTTTCCTTACAATCTCCCCCTTTTTGGTGATTGATGACAACACGACCAAAACAAGCAAATAATAGATACATAATTTAAAAAAGCAATCTACTTGCTAGGATGCAATGCAAAGGCAAGATCATATGATGTTTAAAAGATACCAAAAATAAACATATTTAATCTAACATATCTTGCCCTTGCCATGGAGTCTCACTGTGTGACTTTATGGATTAAGACTCCCCCTAACTCCATAAATCACTTCCTCCCTTTTTGAACCATTCCCATGAAAATAACCATAGAATTTTGAAAATTTGATTTTGGTTGTTTTGTTTGTTTTAGTTTGGGCTTGATTTTGGTCCCTACACATTTCTCCCCCTTTGGAATCAAACACCGAAAAGGAAGACATTCAAGCTCAAGAGAGGAAACATTATATAAGCTAAAACTCCCCCTGAGTATATGCATACATGTGATGTAGGGCAAAAGCATATGCATAACCGACAATTTAAGGCACAAAGGAGTTTAATCTATATAATGCATGGAGAAAGCATATAAGAATATCAAATTGAAATCAACATAATGATATCGATTAGGAATACCACATGTAGATGCCAATTGGATTATCACCACACATGATGCTTGTCTCCGAGATCTCCATTTTCCTTGCAATGAGACTACTACACACATGATAATCTTGAAAGTAGTGTTAGTCTCAAAGCTTCCAAATTGTAGAGTAAACTCCCCCTAAAGGTGTGCATACAAGTTTGAAATACTTGTAGGAGACATGCACATTGACTTGTAAGGTCAAACTACCATTTTTTATATTGATATTACAAGAAATGTGACATCAATTGAAGATGGTAATTGGGGTAGTTTATCTATAATTTGGACTTTGGCACACATAAGATATATGCAAAGTAAAAGAAGCTATGTGCCGTGCTTCTAACCAATTAAAACCATGTAGGATTGCTCTAAGAATGTGAGTGATACCGAGCAAAACTACCATATGATAAGACCTAATTTGCATGACAAAAGATATGAACATACTAATGCAAACCCAGACAATGTAAGGAACTAGATGCTAAAGGAAATTGCAAGACATTATATCAAATGAAAGTAATTGCAAGAATTTAAATATAGTTACCTAGCAGGGGATGGGGAACTTGGGTCCATAGTACCTACTAACATACTTGGCAATGACATGATCTAATGTGATGCACCCCAAGATGTGCACCCAGAACTTTGCCAAGTCTCCAAATTCCCTGTTGCCAATTTGGCTACTTACTTCCCTTTCGGGACCCAAACCTTTTTGGTGCTCTTCATGGTTGAGATGATGTCCTTAGGCACTGTGGCGGAACGGTCCCAATCCCATGGCCCACAGGTCCCCGTCAGCCTCTAACAGCCGAACCTATGTTCCACACGATTAAGACTGATCGTCACTGGGCTGCATCAGTGCCCATTGTCCGCCGGATCATCTCACAATTCGGTCACAGCACTGGATACTTTTACAAATAACATCGGAATACAGAGCGGAAGACTTAAATAACATTAGTTTTACAAACTGAGGTTCCAAATAAAATTATAGGTGTAGTTATTACAAACCATGTTCGGGTAATAGAAATAGGCAACGTAGCGGAGTACAACAAAATAAGATACTTGTAATCACCCAGCCCGAGGGTGCACAACTATGCTTCGGCCTCATCGGCCTCTTCCTAGACGATGGTCATGCAGCAGGGCGCAAGACACATCGGGGTCTCAGTCATACCTGCAACAGGGGTTAACAAACCCTGAGTACTGGGGTACTCAACAAGACTTACCCGACTAAAGATAAAGGGGAGAAGACTCAGGAACGAGAGGCTTAGGTAGTCAAGATAAGGCTTAAGCAAGATCAAGTATTTTGCAGAAAAAGCATTTTGAAATCCTTGTTTTATTTTTGGAAAGATTCCAGTATTTCCCAATTCTTCATTGTTCATGATTCATTTTACCTTTCAAAAACATACCTAGTTGTCGGTGTTTCGAAACAGGGGGTACGACACCAACGAGTAATATGATCGCGTGCTTCTCTTCCTAGATGGTGATGCAAGAGGACACAAGGATTTATCCTGGTTCGGGCAAAGAAAGCCCTACGTCCAGCGGGGGGAGGTGTTCTTGTATTACTTGCACCTAAGTGCTTGTACAGGGGCGAATACAAGCTCAGTGAGCGTGGACCGGAGTCCGGACTCGTGTGGACTTGTGTCTTACGTGTCTGTCCCCGACCGAAGGAATGAGGGCCTTGGTGTCCCCTTTTATAAAGCAAGGGGAGGCCAGGGTTACACAAGGGTATTACAAGTGTCGGGGTGTATTGTGTCCCTTACGAAGAAAGGTAGGAACCTTGTCTTGTCGAAGACATTGTAGCCGACGTGGGCGTTGCTGTTGAAGCGTCCTTGAAGCGTGGCCTCCATCCTGGGCGCGGACGTGGGGTGGCGCAGCGAGGTGGAAGCCGTACAGCACCCATCCCGGAACGTACAGGACGCGGCGGGGTCCCTCCGGGTCTTGGGGTACCTGTCCTCCAACAGCATGAAAGTAGTCAGGGCTCGAGGGGCACGGAGCCGGCCTCGAGGCGGCGTCTACGGGGGGCTCGAGTCCCCACAGGTATGAGCAAGTCCCGTGAAAATCGATTGAGTGGCAGGCATCTGGGCCTCGAGGCGTGTCTTGGACGTGCCACAGTGTAGGGCGTGGGTTAACAGTGCTTCACTGGTGCCTTTTCGCCCATACTTGTGGTGGAAAACGAGACTTGGCTTCTGCCCCGGACTACTGTGGCACAAGTTGTGTTGTGGAGGACGTGACTGGAGTAGGTGGATGAATTAAGTGCGCGGTATGGGGCTAGCATCCGATGTCTGCACCGGCTCGAGGGAGGCATAACGCATCTCGAGGGATAGGCCGCTGTGCAGAGAGGCTCGAGGTCCCCGCGTGGGGTCTCGAGGTTGTGGTGTTCGGCTGTGGGGGGCTCGAAGGTTAGTGGAGCGCCTGCCCGAGGCCTGGAGGGCTCGGGCGAGACGGAAAACGAGTGTGCGCCCGAGGCCTGGCTTGGAGGGCTCGGAGCGTGCGCCCGAGGCCTGGCTGGAGGGCTCGGGCGAGACGGAGAACGACCGTGCGCCCGAGGGCCTGGCTTGGGCGGCTTCGGCGAGGACGGAAAACGAGCGTGCGCCCGAGGCCCGGCTTGGAGGGCTCGGGCGAGACGGAAAGCGAGCGTGCGCCCGAGGCCTGGCTTGGAGGGCTCGGGCGAGACGAAAAGCAAGCGTGCGCCCGAGGCCTGGCTTGGGGGGCTCGGCTCGGTGGGCCAGCGTCGTAGGCCTCGGGGGGTCGGCTTTTTTAGGGGGTTAGACTAGTTAGGTCTGTTATTAACCGGTGTTTCTAGGTTTACCCTATTTGTTGCGTTGATTGGGGGTACCCTTTTGCGGACCCCCGACAGTAGCCCCGAGCCCTTGCTCGAGTGCTTGCACTCTAGCAGGGCTCCCGACTGGGATCTCGTGGGTTAGCTAACTGGCCTCGAGGGTTTCGTCGATTCGATTCGTGGGTGTCGTGCGAGCGACACACGCGGGTGTAGCCCCCGAGGCCACGAGGAGTGGTTTAGAACTTCCTCGTGGGCTTTTTGCGAGTTTTAGTTGCGATTTTTAGGTTCGGGGGTGTCAGGCCCTCGAGTTTTTAGACCCTCTTTCGTCGAGGGGTGCCAGGCTGAACCGGCCGGCCGGCTCTTCGAGCTGTCCGGCGCACCGGTTGCCCTGGCTTGTCATCCCGCGAGTCCTTTCGATCGGATGCGAGGGGGGATGCCTCATACTACCCCGAGTGGGCGAGTATCAAGGTTCCCGGTGAGCTGGTAACGGGGAATCCAAGTGAGGCTCGTGCCCCGTTCGATAGGGGTCGACTGTGGCCCGGAGGCGGTCTCATAAAGAGGAGTAACTTAGACATGGTTGACAGTGATGAGGAGACTCATGCTCCGGCTAATCCAGATGATCCAGATTATTTCTAATACATGTAATAGTATGTTATATTTTTAGGATCTAGGGTTTTATTTAGATTGCATATATTTGATTATGTTATTTCTAATACAACATTGTTTTGTTCTTTTAAATGCAGGAGGTCGAGGCAAGATGCAGGGAGGACGTCAGAGGCAGTTGAGTTGGGTGTATCGGAGCTCGCAGGCCGACGGCCCCTCGATGAGGAGTGGCCGCCGCCGGAGGGAGCCGTCTCCACAGGAGGAGGAGGAGGAGGTCGAGGAGGAGGTGTCGGCCACGCCCGAGGCCCAGGGGCAGGAGGAGGCGGTGGAGGCCGAGGAGGCAGAGGAGGAGGACAAGCAGGAGGAGGACGAGGCGGGTGAGGGTTCGGTGCCTCGGGGGTGTCCACGCCCTACTTGAGAGGTCCCGCCAGCCTCCCGACGTTGCCTGCATGTGCCAGACGCCTAGTGATCACGCCCATCGGACAAAAGTACATATTCTAACTATCCGTTCATACGATTAGACTCAAAATTGAAATAGAAGCTAATAATCTTTTTTTAATCACTTGTGCAGGTCATGGGACTTTGTGGGGCCTAAAGGCCGCAAACTCAACGACATCCTGGGTCTCCTGTGCCGCGAGCACTACCCCGACATAGTACAGTATGCCGGGAGGCACGAGCCGTCCTACACCTTTGACCACTACGCCGTTGCCCCAGACCCGGACTTCCCCAACAAGGCGGCGGGGGTTAGAGCGGAGCTGTGGGTAAGTCTTCGTCAAACAATATCACATTCATCATATTTTTTGTTTAATTACTGTCTCGCCTCGTATTGTGACGTCTATGCAGAACTACTTCAAGTGCGAGCCGGGGAAGGAGGCAGTGGCAGAGGTGGCTACCCGGGCCTGTAGGAAACTCATCACCGACATGATCCACGAGGCAAGACTGCAGGCCATCATCACCTACAATGCCACGGTCTTGGCCAAGAGGGTGACGAAGGCCCAGGCGAGAGCCATGACGCTGGACCGGGCGCAGTACTTGCAGGTAAGTGATTTCTTTTGAGATTAAGCTTTTGGTACTTTTCATCTGACGCCTAGACGTGAAATACTTGATGATGTGCAGATGATCCCCCAATGGTGCCAGTCGTTTCCTGAGTGCTGGGAGATGATCGTGGACCGGTGGCTATCCAAAGAGTGGGCGGCCCACCACGCCGAGGCACGGGAGGCGCGTCTGCAGATGCCAGGTGTACCACACCACCAGGGCAACCGCAACCTCGCCGAGTACGCAGAAGCTTGGGTACGTGAAAGACTTTATCAATTCCTCGCTCAAATGTTGCCTGATTGCTAATCATCTTGTTATCTTCCTCGCAGTCGGCGGCACACGGTGGCCAGCCTTGCGGCACGTTGCAGGCATACGCCATGTCCCACAAGGGCAAGGCCACGGCAACGAAGACCTCCTACAACCCCGACGATCCCGCCGACGCGTACACCAACTCCAGCGTCCACTCCCGCCTCACTGACTACTCAGAGGCGGCAAGGGCGGTCCATGGGGACGCCTTTGATCCCGCCACCGCGGACCTGGACGGGAGCATCGTCATGAGGATTGGAGGAGGGAAGAAGCACGAGCGGTATTGGCTTGGCGACGACGTCATCGACTCGGCCTCCACTCCCACTCTGTCCCAGCTCCGAGCACAGAGCACGAGCGGGAGCGTCCCCATACGCCCACGCCCATCGTCGGCACAGTCGCGGGTCGCCGAGCTCGAGGTTATTTCTATTTAACTCATCGTACATTGATCTTTAAATATTTGCATTGTTCTAACATTCACTTTGTATTATCGCAGACCCGCCTGGAAAGAGAAAGGCAGAAGCGCCAGGTGTCCGAGACCCAAATGCGGTCACACATGTCGGCCCAGATGGAGGCTCAAGCTAAGCAAATGGCGGAGCTCATCGCCTTCATGGCCTCCCAGGGCATGGCCGTGCCCCAGACGCTCATGACTCCTCCACTGCCGTCTCAGGATGCCGGAGCTCCTCCTGTGAGTATCAATACATATGTGTTTCATTTTTCCATTTCCTTGTTTGACATAGACCTCTTCCTTTTGCAGCCTCCGTCAGAAGGTTCGAACAACCGCCACGCTCCTAGATGGAACCCGGCTGGGGGTCAAGCAGACGACAGTTCTCAGGGGTGGCCGGTTGGCCGGGATGTAGTAGATTGAACTTTGGACTATCCTCGTGTGTTATTGAACTCTTATGTTGTATTGTGGTGACCTAGGTATTGAACTATTTGATGAAATATATGTGATGTGATATATATATGTTCTGTGACGTGAAATGTGATATATATGTGATATGTGATGAATGTGATATATATCTGTGTGATAGTGTCGGAGAAAAGGAAAAACAGAATTGAAAAAACAAAAATTTTCCTCTTTGCTGAGGGTTGCTCTTGGCAAAGGGACCCTTTGCCGAGGGTTTTGACCGTAACCCTCGGCAAAGCTGGGAACCAGAATGCCAATTTACCCAGCTTTGTCGAGGGCTTTGGCCATAGCCCTCGGCAAAGGAAGAAGTTTGCCGAGAGCCAGGATTCTAGCTCTCGGCGAAGAGTTTCCAAAAAAAAATAACATATCTTTGCCGAGGGCCGGCACGGTGAGCTCTCGGCATAGAATATCTCTTTGCCGAGAGCCGTGTGTTCAAACACTCGGCAAAGATTTTCGGTGGAAAAAATAAAAAAACCTTTGCCGAGAGTCAGCTCAGCCGGCTCTCGGCAAAGAAAAAGCCTTTGCCGAGGGTCATCTTAGCCGTCTCTCGGCAAAGAAGCCGTCAACGGTCGCCTCCCGTTAACGGCTACTTTTCTTTGCCGAGAGCCGCATGGGACCCTCGGCAAAGGGTTTGCCGAGAGCCCGACAAACGGCCCTCGGCAAAGAGTTCTTTGCTGAGAGGTTTTTTGCCGAGAGCTCTTTGTCGAGAGCATTCCTCGGCAAAGGCTTTGCCGAGAGTCAAAGAGCCTTTGCCGAGTGCCTGAGGCACTCGGCAAAGCAGCCATTTCCAGTAGTGACCAAATAAAGGGATTTGCTGTTGGTGACGACTTTTTTTTAGAAGTAGGTGTTTTTTTGGTAGTACATTTTTGAAAGCTCTTTTGATTTTGTTTTTGGCTTTTGACTTTTAGTTTTTCAAAATATGTGAAATAAAAAAATGTTTTCATAATTGTTTTAAGAAAAATAAATCTAGAATATATATTTTATACTTGTTTAACCAAATAACTTTTAATTTTTTTACAGCTCACAGTCCACGGTAGTCTTTTCACAGCTCACAGCCACAGTTCAACCAAATGGACCCTTAGTTGTCATCACTGGTTGTGGGTTGTTGCCAAGGGTGCAAACGAGTAATCTTTAGGGGCACCTCTGACTCTCTTTAGTTCAAATATTTATACTAAATGAGATCTTATTTAAAGAGGTAGTACAAATAACTAATTAAAAAGGGTCGGATGTGCTTCTAAGGGTCACCAATTTGCACACTTAGTTGTTGCTATCTGCTTAGCCTAGGCTAGGATCGGTTGCGGTTTGCTTAGAATCCCAATGACTACTTGTGGTTGAATAAAATGAGAAAAAACTAAATTATTTTTGATTTGTTATCACATACTCCCTATGTCCCAGAAATAACGTCGTTTGGTAGCTAAACACGTACTCCCTCCATACCCATATTAGTTGACGTTTTAGAAAAGATTAGAATCAAACATTGGAAATATAAATCATCAATAACTATTAAGTTTCTAAGTTTACAAATATAAAAATTATATAAATAGATTTGTCTTGAAGAATACTTTCATAAAAGTATATATATATATATATATCACTTTTTCATAAATATTTTTATAAAAATAAGAGGTCAAAGTTGTGTTTTGAAGACCGTGTCGCTGTCCTAAACGTCAACTAATATGGGTATGAAGGGAGTATACCTAGGACTAGAGCAAAAGACCCTGACACCTCTATCTTCCTGTTCTCCTCCCTCGTTCTGCGTGTTGTGCCTCTGTGCTGGCGTGTGCTGTTTCCTCTACCCGCTCACGTCAAGATGCAAGTGGGTCAGACTTAGTTGACCCAAACACTAACTCATGCTACCCAATTAATTTATTTTGGGTTTTGAGCCAACTCAATTCCCTCTCATTTGGGTTGTGGTTCCACTGAAGAACACTAAAGAACACCAAAGTAGCAAAGGTGCAGGCCGGCTGGCCGTATGTAGTTGCGGTCCGCAGTGGTGGTGGCGGTGGGTGTCGAGGCGACGGAGTCTAGAGCATTGGCCGCAGAAGACAGGTTGCGGTTGTTTGCATGTGCAAGTGCAAGCACAACCTCGAAGCGTCCATACATGGAGCTGAGGAGCAGAACGACGCGGAACCACTCCAAGCGGTGCGTGTTGGCGGAGTACACGACGGCGCCGGCGGGGATGACCAAGACGTCGCCCTCCCTGACGCAGAACGACTCCCTCCTCCCGCCGCGGAGCAGCACGACGCCGCCCTCACCTTCCTTCACGAACATCACCTCGTCGGCGTCGTAGTGGCTGGCCAGCTACATGAACGCGCGCGGCGCGGCCTCCAGCTCGGCGACGCGCGGTAGTTGCCGACGACGTCCTCAGCTCGTGCGTGAACCGCTCCAGCGCCCAGAACCGGCCCTGCTACGACCGCGTCCAGTGCCGGAAGCTCTCCTCGCCGTAGTGGTACGGCCGGACGGAGCTGGTGCCGGAGCCCGTCTCGTCGTACCACCACCAGCAGCTTCTGTCGTCGGAGACCTCGGGCGGAGTCGTCGGGATGCCCGGTTCTCTCATAGTACGTCTAGCATAGATGTTAATTGGGTTACCCACTAGACCCACGCTACTCAGCACTATTTGGAACCAAGATATAGTGGGTCAGTAGAATGGATATTCACACACTTTTTAAGTTTTGGGTAATGGGTCAGTGGGTCAACCCATTTAAATCTGCATCCTGACCGATTCTCTTTTTTTTATTAGCTAATCAAACAAGGGAGCCTCTTCGGTGAGGTGAAAAAAATAGACTGCAGGCTACGATGGAGGCCGACACTCGTACGACGTTGGCCTAAAATGACAGTTTCATCGGTACAAGTTTTGAACGCTAAAATGACATTCTTATCGGGACGGAGGGAGTACTAAGTTTTTACCGTTCCAACACATTTTTGGATTAATTTCCGTTTAGGACAGAAATTAGTCATTTTTCAAAATCGATCACGACACTCAAAATTTCTCCATCTTTGGAATGCATAAATTTTCCATGTTTTATGTGTTTTCTTCTATAAAATTTACATAGATTCTTATAATTTTTTTTCTCGGGTCACACAATATGTTTGCGCGCCTCCGCATTAAGGTAGATAAAAGTTTAAATACAACAAGTATATAATATACCAAAATAAGTATACTACTCCCTTCGTTCCATGGTATCAATTTATTAGTTATTGTGGTTTTCTAAGTACATAACTTTTGTTATATGCTATGTCTAGATATATACTCCCTACATACACATATTAATTGTTGTTTTAGATAAGATTTGAGTCTAATATTGGAGAAATAAATCATCAATAACTATTAAGTTTCTAAGTTTGCAAATATGCAAATTATATGAATAGATTTACCTTGAAAAATATTTTCATAAAAGTATACACATATTTATAAAAGTATACACATATTTATAAATATTTTTATAAAAACAAGAGGTCAAAGTTATGTTTTGAACACCGTGTTGTTGTCCTAGACAACTACTAATATGAGTATGAAGGGAGTATTAAAAGCTACTGTACATAAAGCCACAACCACTTATAATTTACAATAAAGAGAGTATTAGGGCACCTCCAGTGTTGGCTGAAATCGAACCGAGGGAAGAAAAAATCGAACCAAGCACACTAGAGCATGCAGACGTTCGTTGTCAGAAATGAAATCGCATCCTACAAACAGTTCGCTCTGAAGGGCATTAAACAAATATTTCTGGACGCAACATGCTATCTGTGCTTGCCAACAGCCACACCGTTTGGATAAAATACAATTCTTTAGTTCTATCTGGGTCCCACAAAGCAATGCACACACTGAAGAGAGCGAACTCTGTTTTTGTTCGATGTCATCAAATCTCACGGTTCGACGCCGACACTGGAGGTGCCCGTAACTGAGGCCTCCTTTGGATTGGAGGATTTTCATGGGAAGAATAGAGGATTTCATTTCCTATAGGATTGAGCACTGTTCATGCCTTTGGAATGGAGGATTGGATCATAGGAAAAGGGAAGGAAAATTTCCTATGCTATTCATTCCAAAGGAAGACCGTAGGAATAAAAAGCGAACCTCATTTTTTTTCTCATTCTTTGCATAGGAACGAGGCAAACGTGCCGGTTGCCACTAATGCAAGGGGTTTAGGGTGGCTGCAAGTGCCTGCAAGTGAAGATCAATATTGTATAACTACAATAATTTGTGTATCATTCCGAGATCAATATTGTATAACTACAATAATTTGTGTATCATTCCGATTCCTTTCCCATGCTCTATCCAAAGGGATCAATACTTCAGTTTTCCTGTGTTTCTCAATCCTCTGTTTTGTATATGCATTCTTATAAAAATACTATGTTTCACCTATTCCTGTGTTTCATCTTTCCTGCGTTCCAAAGGAGCCCAGACGAGTAACGAATCATCGAACTATTGGAATCACATGAACACTTCACAATTCCAAATCACCGAAAGAACATGGTAACCAGGCTATTACGAATCCAAACAAACGACAACGCATAAAATTGATACGTGCAAAAGTCTTGAAATTACAAACTTGTACAAAAAGGATGCTCAGGTTTCAGAAAGCTGTCTCACTTTTCAGTCCCAAATTAAAGGCCAAAATCATATATTCAGAAACAGCACATCTGCATGCATGGTGATACATATTCAGAACAATTGCTCGATGTAAGTTCCGTCGACAGGCGACATGTGATGACACATGGATTTGTGAGGGTTCATTTCGAGTTTGACATCACCACTGGCGAGGACACGCGGGACCACCTCGACGCCGGTCAAGACGGCAAAGTAGAGGACTGCGTCAAAGCCGTGCAGGAAGTTGACGAAGAACCTTGCGACGCAAAACCTGCCTGAGCCCAGGCTCACCAGCTGAACATCCATTTGATATACTCTGCCCAGTTCTTGCTCTGCCCATTCCGCCGGAGGCCGGAACTCCTCCCAACCGTCGTCGTCGTGGCCGCCAGCAGCTAGCTGTGGCGGCGGCGAGTGGGCGTCGTCCATAATGGCGGAGAGGTCAGCGGCAGCCAAGTGGCGGGCTTGGGCATCATCGCCGGCGGAGAGGCCGAACCAGAGCTTGAGCTCGGGCACGTACTCGACCTTGCCATGGAAGGGCAGGGTCCAGTCGCCGACCTTGCTCCAGGTGTGGCTCGCCGTGTCCAGGGCGTAGGTGCCTCTGCCGTCGACGGACACGCAGACGTGAGAGCCACCACCGACGACGGCGTAGGAACGGATCTCGGGGTTGTTATTTTCATCCGGGCCGATGACGGGCTCATCATCAAGGACGAAGGGCGGCAGCGGGAGTCGTCTGCAGTGCGAGGTCGTCCTGCCATTGCCGCCGTCGTAGAACAGGACCTCGAAATCCACGCTTGGCTGCCCAACCTCAGCACGGAACCTTCGTGCCTGCCGGAGTTCCCTCGCCATGAGGTACAGGCTTCCGCCGCCGCCGTCTTCGCGGT
>CM019828.1:45089-85565 GCA_009763385.1 Coix lacryma-jobi var. lacryma-jobi | reverse complement strand
CCTCGACGAAAGAGGGTCTAAAAACTCGGGGGCTCGACGCCCCCGAACCTAAAAAATCGCAACTAACACTCGCAAAAAGCCCACGAGGGAACTCAAACCACTCCCCCGTGGCCTCGGGGGCTACACCCGCGGGTGTCGCTTGCGCGACACCCACGGAGCAAACACGGCCAAACCCTCGAGAACCGGCTAAACTAACCCTCGAGATCCCAGTAAGGAGCCCCTACTCGAGTGCAAGCACTCGAACAAGGGCTCGGGGGCTACTGTCAGGGAACCGCAAAAGGGGTACCCCCAATCGACGCAAATAAACAGGTTAAACCTAGAACACCAATTAATAAACTCCAGCTAGGCTAACCTTCCCAGCAACCAACCCCCCGAAGCCCGCCTCGTCCGAGCCCTCCATCAGGCCTCGAAGCAAACTCGTGCACTCCGTCCCGACCGAGCCCTCTAAGCCAGGCCTCGGGCGAGCACAAGCTTTCCGCCTCGTCCGAGCCCTCTCGCAGGTCTCGGACGGCCACACGTTCTCCGTCTCGCCCGAACCCTCCAGGCCTCGGGCGAGCGCAAGCTTTCCGCCTCGTCCGAGCCCTCTCGCAGGTCTCGGACGGCCACGCGATTCTCCGTCTCGACCGAGCCCTCCAGGCCTCGGACGAGCGCGCCCCTACCCCTCGAGCCTTGGCGCACGGGCCTCGAGCCCCCCACGGCCGTGCGCCACACCTCGAGACCTTTGCGGGGACCTCGGGCCCCTCCAGCACGGCAGCCAACCCCTCGAGGCACGTCACCCCCTCCCTCGAGCAGCGCCAAACATCGAATGCCAGCCCATGCCACGCATTTAATTCATCCACCTACTTCAGTCACGTCCTCTGTAACACAACGTGTGCCACAGTGGTCTGGGGCAGAGTCAAGTCTCGTTTTCACCACCGGTATGGGCAAAAAGGCACCAGTGTAGCACTGTTAACCCACGCCCTGCACTGTGGCACGTCCAAGCCACGCCTCAAGGCCCAGATGCCGGCCGCTCAATCAATTTTCACGGGACTTGCCCATACCTGCGGGGACTCGAGCCCCCCGTAGGCGCCGCCTCGAGGCCGGCTCCGTGCCCCTCGAGCCCTAACTACTTTCATGCTCTTGGAGGACAGGTACCCCAAGACCCGGAGGGACCCGCCGCGTCCTGTACGTTCCGAGATGGGTGCTGTACGGCTTTCCCCTCACCACGCCTCCACATCCGCGCCCAGGATGGAGGCCACGCTTCAAGGACGCTTCAACAGCAACGCCCACGTTGGCTACAATGTCGTCGACAAGACAGGGTTCCTACCCCTCTTCGTAAGGGACACAAATACACCCCGACACCTGTAATACCCCTGTGTAACCCTGGCCTCCCCTTGCTCTATAAAAGGGGACGCCAGGGCCCTCATTCAGAAAGGAGAAAAGGAGAAAGGGACACACCCACTCTCACACACACACGAGTCCGGACTCCGGTCCATGCTCACTGAGCTTGTATTCGCCCCTGTACAAGCACTTAGGTGCAAGTAATACGAGAACATCCTCCCCCCGCTGGACGTAGGGCCTTCCTTTGCCCGAACCAGGATAAATCCTTGTGTCCTCTTGCATCACCATCCAGGAAGAGAAGCACGCGATCATATTACTCGTTGGTGTCAAACCCCCGGTTTCGAAACACCGACACTGTCGAAATTCAGCTAGCCAGATAGGTGTCAGCCTCGTTACTCCGGGTCGAACCAATGGCATTTGAACATGACAGGATTGAAAGGCTTTACACCGTGAAATGAAAGTTCGTATATTTCTTCAATTCTTCCATAGTAGTCGCGGTTGTCATTGCCTGGAGTACAAACTCCGCTATTTGTGGTTTTTCGATTGGGCCGACTCTGCTCATAGCTTGATGTGTGGAAGCAAAATCCATTCACGTCGTAACCGTTAAATGACTTGACCCTACGGTTAACGCCTTTTGCAACCTGTCTCAGCTCTTGACTCATAGACGCATCGGTTTGAACCTGCAAGGTGAAGCAATATATATCGTTATACGGTCAGAACGTAAGAGCAAGTTGGAACGTCAGACTAAGTTCGACTTTGGTTGAACAGTACCTTCTGTCGAAACCAGGAAATGAAATCAGGCCTCCCTTGCCCCGCACCATTTGCAATTAGGGTTTGAGCCGCCGCATCAGAAAGAGGCCTTGGTCCATTCGTGAACAGATGAAGAAATTCACTATACAAAACAAAAAGAATGGTGTTGGGAAGTGACGACGAATTGGATGAAGATAGATAACAACTTACCCCATGTACGGGTCCAGCTCATCTAGGTTGGTAAGCACGTATAACATGATCTTTCGCCACTCTTCATAGTTCAACTGCTTAACTACGGATCCACTTGCCGTGTCGAGTTGGCCTCGAAAAAGGCTAAGAGTCGATTCATTTTCTCCAGCATTGTAACGAGGGGGTGGATTATGCATGCTAGGAAGGTTCTCGGAGTAGTATTCTTCAGTGAAGTTGGACACCTCCTCCAGAATGAATGCCTCTGCAATGGAAGCCTCAATTTTGGCTTTGTTTCTACATTTCTTGCGAAGAGTCTTCATATTTCTCTCGACTGGAAAGCACCAATGCCATTGCACAGGCCCTCCCATTCGAACCTTATTTGGGAGGTGTACGATCAAATGAAGCATCGGAGTGAAGAAGCCTGGTGGAAAGATTTTCTCCAGCTTACGGAGCAACACAGGTGCAGCTTTCTCCAAGTCATCAATGACGGACCGAGATATCTCCTTGGCACATAGCTGGCGGAAAAATAGCTCAACTCTACCAGGACAACCCACTAGGCTTAGGAACATAGCCTCGAACCATCGCCAGAAGAAGCCGCTCGATCCATACGTGGAAGTCATGACTCTTCATCCCTAGGACTCGTAGAGTAGATAAGTTGACTCCTCTCGTTAGATCGCTGCATATCCATCAGGGAATGTCAATGTCTGGATCCACTGAAGTATTTCTTTCCTTTGTGGCCTGCCCAAGACGAAATCGACCTTGGGCTGTGTCCATCTCCTGCGGGCTGAGGAGGCAGCATCTCTTGCTTTGGTCTTCGCCCACAACAGTGCCAGGTCTAGTCTCGCCTTAGGGTTGTCCTTGGATTTCAGTGTCCATGTGTGTTCCCCAAAGCAACTCGGTGATGTCTTTCATTGTGCATTCATCAATGTTATGTGGCAGAAGAAGGTCGTCATAATAAGGGAGTCTTTCCAAGCCAGACTTATGAGTCCACATATGTTCCTGACCATACCCCGCAAAACAACCGTCTGTTTCGTTGAACTGGAGAGCATCTATCTGAGCATGAACCTCGGCACCGGTAAGCATCCGGGGTGGAGGATCTCTCACCACGACACCTTTCGTGAAGTTCTTGGTGTCCCGTCTGAAAGGATGGTCAAGAGGCAGGAATTGTCGATGTTGGTCGAACGCCGAATACTTGCCACCCTTCTTCAACCAGATAAATCTCATAGCTCCGGGCATGAGAACTTCCCATGGACACACCAGGCACAGAATATCCCATATGCCAGGTAGTCATGCAGTGAGTACTGGTACCAGATGTGCATTGTGAAGTTAGACCTTGAAGCTCGGTCGTATGTCAATACCCCTTCATTCCAAGCAGTTTCCAATTCATCAATCAGAGGCTCCATGTACACACTCATGTTATTCCCCGGGTGTCCAGGAATTATCAACGACAAGAAGACAGTATGACGTTGAAATAGGACGCCGGGGGGGGGGAGATTCAGGGGGATAACGAAGACGGGCCAACAGGTGTACGGGACAACCATGAGTCCATAGGGATTGAAACCGTCCGTTGCAAACGCAACACGAACATTACGAGCCTCTCTAGCTTTGTCATGATGGATGCGATCGAAGTGGGCCCATGCTTCACCATCGGCGGGATGTACCAACTTCTCAGGATTGTATCGGGTACCCTGTTTGTGCCATGTCATCTGTTTCGCGGATTCCTCGGTCATGTAGAGACGTTGGATCCTCGGTGTGAACGACTGGTAACGCAAGACTTTCATGGGGATAGAAAGCTGCCTGTTCAGGCCTTCACCATCGTCTACTTCCATGTATCTCGACGCTTTACACTTTGGACAGTAACCTGCATCCGTGAGATCTTTTCTGAAGAGGACGCACCCATTTGGACAAGCATGTATCTGCTCATACGGCACCTTCAGTGCACGAAGCAGTTTCTGTGACTCGTACATGCTCTTTGGCAATATGTGGTCGTCCGGAAGCATGCTACCAAATAGGGCCAACATACCATCGAACGCATCTCGACTCAGGTTGAACTGGGACTTGAACCCCATCACACGGCCAATGGCATCAAGTTGAGAAACCTTAGGGTTTCAACCATATGATCACGCCGGTTTCAACCATATGCGGAGATGTGATCATATGCGAAGATCTCAGGGTTTCAACCATCTTGCGCCACCACTTGCTCCAAACATTCCAAAAAATTTTCATAGCATCTACATGCGATGTTAACGTCTCCCGTCCATTTTCATGATTTTCCGACTTCGTTTGTATTTTAATAATTTTAAATTCAATCTCACGCAACTTGGTCGCCGTGTCTCGTGCACGAGACGGTCGAGTTTCCGCGCCTGTCCTTGGATACGGCGTCCAAATACCCTCAGAAGAATGAATACCATTTTTCGAATCGCTGATTTTCATTATTTCATGCACATGCAATTCAAACGTGTGTCCCGCGGAAAAAATGAAGAAATTAAAGAAAATGCGCGAAATATAGCAAGAGGTATGGAAAATACTAACAAATTTGAAATCTTGGCTTGTAGTACTATAGGAAGGCCACATAAAAAATTTAGAGCAAAAAAACAAAAAATAATAATTTTCTTTGCCGAGAGCCTCCTAAAGCCCTCGGCAAAGCTTGCCTTTGCCGAGTGCCAGGGCCAGGGTTCTCGGCAAACAATTTATTAAAAAAAAATACAAGCCTTTGCCGAGAGCCTAACAACGGACTCTCGGCAAAGGTAACGGCGCAGGGGGAGCCGTTAGCGAGGGTTTCGTTTGCCGAGGTTCGTTCTATGCCGAGGGCTCGGCTCTCGGCATAGGTTCTCTTTGCCGAGAGCCTCGCTTTGCCGAGAGTCGTGCCCTCGGCATATGAGTATTTGCCGAGATTCTTATTATGCCGAGGGTTGGCTCTCGGCAAAGGGCTCTTTGCCGAGGACCCGTGTTTTGGCCCTCGGCAAAGAAACGGACGCTCAGCAAAGACTCCGTCTCCGGTAGTGGGTTGGGCTTTTTAAGCCAAACGTCCAACCAAACTGACCATAAGTTGCTTACTACACTTTCCTTCCTTAGAAGATACAGATGATGGATAAAACAGTGAGTCTGAACTCTGAAGAGCAAATTAAGAATAAAAAACAGTTATTTAGAACAATGTCTCGATGATGCTAGTGCTGCTGACACGTCTTGATCTGTGAGGTGTCATTTGGAGTTCCACTTTCCCCGTGCTACTGCTACCTTCACCTTTGCCACTGCTGCCATGGACCTCCACGCCAGTCAAGACAGTAAAATTTTTGTGGGCCACTTTATCACCACCTCCAGAGCCTGCCGCTCCTCCTTGGAAGGAGAAGAACCTTGCGATGCAGAACCTGCCGGAACCCAGGCTGACGATCTGAGGATCCTCGCATTCCTTCCATTCCTCCGGTGGGTCATCAAGCTCCTTCTTCCAAGGGCCGCCCACTGCCACTAGCTGTGGCCGCTGGTGGGAATCCATGACGTCAGAGAGGTCAGCAGCAGCCAGGTGTCGGCCGGCATCGGCGGCGGAGAGGCCAAACCAGAGCTTGAGCTCAGGCACGTACTCGACCTTGCCATGGAAGGGCAGCGTCCAGTCGCCGACCTTGTCCCACGTGTGGTCTGCCGTGTCGAGGCAGTAGGTGCCGACGCCCTCGACGGAGATGCAGACGTGCGAGCCGCCGCCGCCGCCGACGCCGACGCCGACCACGCCGTAGGCCGTGATCTCGGGGGTGTTGTTGTACCAGCTGCACGACTCCCGTACGAACGGGGGCGGCGGGAGGAGGCGGCCGGTGAGGCTTTTGTCGCCCCACGGCCCACTCGGATTATGGTTGACGAAGGCCACGAACTGCTCGCTCTCGCGAGCTTCGTTGGAGATCGGCTGCGGCTCTAGGTGCGGGATCCTCTCCATGAGGAAGAGGCTGCTGCCGTTGCTGTTGTCCCAGACGTCGTAGTCGACGTGGGGCTTGTGGACGAAGACGGAGACGGCGGGCTTCGCCGTCGTCGGCAGCTTGAGGAGCGGCGGCATGGTCATCGCCGTGCGTGAATCCACGTCGAAGAGGAAGCCGAGTCCCGACCGGTCATCCCCGCAGATGACCTTGGTGTCCGCGAACGGGAAGCAGTTCAGGTTCCATTCGTTGTTTAGAGAACGGAAGGTGAAGGTTGGAGGAGGAAGCCGAAGCGTCTCCATCTCGGTGGTCTTTGGTGGTGGCGGCGGCGGTGTGCCACCACGGTAAAACAGCTCCGCCAGGTTGATGCGGCGCAGCGATTTGACGCCGGGGGAGCAGCCGGCCACGATCATGTTCAATAACCGCCGGCGCAAGACGACGCCCATGGCCGACGACGATATCCGACTTGCCGATGAATTGCGATGGCCTTCATAAAGCAGATCGAGATGCATGCATCACAATTAACCAGCAAATTCTATAAGAAAAAGACGTTGGCTTCCGATCGATAGAAACAGGATAGTGGGAGGCAAATTCTATAAGAAAAAGACGTTGGCTCGCTCACCTACAAGCGACGGACCTGAGGGGACGGAGGGCAGCGCGGCGGCGGCGGCCGGCGAGGGCAGGGCGCCAAGCTTCCCTTCCGCTTGTCAGCACGCGGCGCTGTGCACGTCTCCTTTTCGCCCTTTTGTTTTTCAGCCTGCAATGCATTGCGAAGTGGGCCTTGGCCCGTTTAGATGCCGCCGCATACAGCCCAGTTAGCATCTGGTGGTTTTATTTTTTTTTTCTGTTTTATTATTTTTTTTTCTTTTTTGCCCTTAATACTTGAGTTTGGGTTGAGCAAGATCCGGCCTAAACTTTAGTACTGTTGATGTTGACGTGAATTTTACTCCTAGAAAACTGCAACAGGGTAGCGCATGCTTTGGCTGAGCTGTGAGCTAGGATCAGTGTGCAATGATCAAGCCAATCCAATTGGTATATCCTATATATATATGTAATCCCTGAATGTATCTCCTGGCTTCCTCCACCTCATGATGACTATCGCAAAGCAGTGTTCTGTTCTACCTAAAAGCTTCGTTAAGGTTTTCCTTGTGTCGTGTTCTTGACTTCCAAGCCGAATATCGGCAAAAGGATATACCTATAAAAGCTGTCATCTACATGCATGAGCATTCAGCGCGGAGCGGGTGGAGATGGAAACTGACGATGACTTGCTTGTTGCTTGATATGCTTATGAACATGCATGAACATGAGCGGGTGGAGCTGTCATCTACATGCATAAACTAACATGCCTTGCTCAAGAAATAAATTGATAGCAATATGAAGTGATTTCTCGTAGTTGGAAGTTTTGGTTCTGTAAGTGTTGAGAGCCAACAGAAAGATTCAGTTCAAACTCTGTCATTGATGTTCACAGAAGCTGCGAGAAAGTAAAATGTGATTTCATCGTTGAATGTGCATTCATGGTATTTAAAATGACATACCCTAATTTGAAACAATTTAAAAATATCCAAATTATTTTTAAATCGTTTCAAATTAAAAATAATTGATTTATGTCAACAATGGTCGTCATCAATCAATAATATGAAAAGAAAGAAAGAAAGAAGAAAGGTTTACGGGCTTATGGCTAAGCCAGCGGCAAGACACCATAGACTTGGGTAAGAAAATTGCTCTACTTTGATGATGGAACAACTCATTTCGTTTGATTTTTTCCCTAGCAGCTCACCAGTACTTCATTTCTAATAAAAAGTGGTATTATTTGTAGTCAATAATAAAAAATATGTTCCAATGTATCACCAATAATCTTCTTCAGCATACGATACTTACGTTTAGATTATAATTTACTCCGTATTTTTTTCTTTCATTTTGTCCCTCCGTGTCTTCTCCTTCCTGTGGCCATAGAAGCGCTCGCGGCTAGTTGCCCCTTTAGACTTGACCATCGCCACAACCCCTGATCACCACCGCACCTAGCCCGTGGCCCTCCAGCCACTGTCGTGCTTAACCATAGGCTTGGGTATCGTCGTGCCTAGCCCCGACCACTGCCATGGGCCATGGCACCGGTACCCACCCCTAGTTGGAGTGATACACTGTGGCTAAATTTCTCAATTGGTCATGGCGGGGCGCAGTAGGTGGTGACAGCCATGACTTCTCATGTGTAGGAAGGAAGAAATGATCTTTGTGCAAACCAAAGACCCACTCTACTATTAGATATGCAACTCTGGCTTAGTTTGAGGGGATATGATGAATTTTTTTAACAGACACACAAAATTGATCCATCTTTGGTAACATGACAGTGAAACAGAGATGAAGAGACTTTTTGAACATTAGAGATGTTTTAAAGTCCCACGTTTACTCAGAAGATAACCACGCCACTTGTAGTGAAGTGGTTACAATGGTTTCAATAGCACTTGAAACTATGGGTTCGACTTTAATAAGAGTGAATATTTTAGAATGATAGATCATATTTCCATCGATAATAAGGTACTTCCTCCATCCCAAATTATAAGGCGTTCCAAGAATCTTGGAGAGTCAAAGTTTTTCAAATTTGACCAATTTATGATGTCAACTAAGTGTAATTAGATTTTTCATTAGTTATATTTTCATAATATATATATTTGATGGTATAAATCTTTATATTTCTTTCTATAATTTTGGTCAAAGTTGAAAAACTTCGACTCTCTAAGATTTTTGGAATGCCTTATAATTTGAGATGGAGGGAGTAGTTATTATGATTCGATTCGACGTGTCAATTTTGTGGGTGTGTTCGTGGCGGAGGGTGTGGTGTGTCTGGCTTTTTTTTTTATTATTTTTTAACCTTTTTTTAAAAAATATTTCAATAATAATCTCACCGAAATAAAATTTGTACATTCTAACTCTTTTGGTCGCGCCAGCCCCACTGGCGCGACCAAATAACGTTGTCGCGCCACCAGGAGTGGCGTGACAAGGTCTTACACGTCGGACATCGTTTCCAACGTGGAAAACCTTGTCACGCCAATGCATGTGGCGTGACAGTATGGTCTTGTCACGCCATCGGGAGTGGCGTGACAAGACTGAATTTTCGAAAAAATCCTAACTCTTCAATACGACTTCGGATGAAAATGATTTTTATACGAAAATTGTAGCTCTCGATGAGATCTACAACTTTGTAGTTTTGAGTTTTTTCATTTGAGGATGTTAAGATGCTCAAAAAAATTAAATGGTTTTTCAGCACCATAATAAACGCATATAAGACTTCGTCACTTTTGAAAATTCATATATTTTTTACATATCTTTATTTGATACCATGCAAAAAAAATATATGAATTTTTAAAAACCACGAACTCTTATATGCGTTTATTATGGTGCTGAAAACGTATTTAATTTTTTCGAGCATCTTAATTTCTTCAAATGAAAAAACTCAAAACTACAAAGTTGTAGATCTTATCGAGAGCTACAATTTTCATATAAAAATCATCATCATCCGACGTCGTATTGAAGAGTTATGATTTTTCGAAAGTTCAGTCTTGTCACGCCACTCCCGGTGGCGCGACAAGACCATACTGTCACGCCACTCCCGGTGGCGCGACAAGACCATACTGTCACGCCAAACGTGTAAGACCTTGTCACGCCACTCCCGGTGACGCGACAACAAAAGGGTTACAATGTACAAATTTTATTTGAGTGGGATTATTATTGAATTTTTTTTTAAAAAGGTTAAAAAATAAAAAAAAAGCCGGTGTGTCTCCATTCTCGAATGTGCTCAAGAAGCTCATCTACTCTTCCAAAAAGGCCAACACGGGCCGGTTTGGTCAGGAAACCGTGGCGTAAAAAAACCTCGGCAGAAGCAAAACGCCGTTTTCCCTTTCCATTTCTGTTCAAGTTCACACCGCCACCGCCTGCGGCTCCTGACGCGCTTGCCGATCCGCCCATTCCGCCGCAACCCCTCTCCCGACGCCGCGCGCCTCGGCCGCCCGTGGCCTGGCCATGGAGCGCGCCGCCGGGGAGGCGGGCGCCCCCACGCCGGCGGCGAGAGGGGGAGCGGCAGCGCCAGCGGGGGCGGGAGCAGGAGCAGGGGGAGGGATGGTGAAGGGGAGGTCCTGCAAGGGCTGCCTCTACTACTCGTCGGTGCTCAGGTCCCGAGAGCGCGGCCCCGTCTGCGTCGGCGTCACCCGCGCCATTCCCCAAGGTAGTCGCGCCTCTCCGCGGCCACTGTATCCATCCTCTCCTCTGTTCCTCGTCTCTGCCTGCGCTAGGGTTTTGCTGGTTCGTCGAGCCACACTATCCAAAGCCGCCCCCTCGCCTTTTCCGGGCTCGCCCCTGCGAGTGGCGGCCTGCTGGGTAGTGGTTTGCTCTCGGTGCTCCTCACTCAGCGACTGCGAACCGCTTCCCTGCCACAGAGGGGTGTTTTCTGAATACTGATTAGGTTTTCTCCCCACAACTATGTTGGCACTAGGAAATGGGAAGGAAGACATGGGCATCTCTTAGCAATTTATATGGTCCCAAATTGTGCTACGAAAGGTCTAATGTCAGGGATTCAGGGCTTGTCGTCATCCATCAAATTCGATTAATTCCATCATCCACACACACACAGGTTTTAGATGCCCTGTGTTACAGTTTAAGGCACAGAAGATTGACTAATGACAACTGAATGAGTTGGCTTTCAGCAGTGGGAAATTTGAACTATTCTATGGCTTGGCGCATATGACACACATGAGATCCTCTACCAAGTATTACCTTTGTGCGATTTAGTGCTAACCCTTGTATGTATGATAGGTGCTAGGCCACTAGGGATGTATTGGCTCATTATAGCGTGTAAGAATCTTGACTCTGTTCCATGATGAGCTGTTTAATTTGGAGATTTTTTTGGGTTCTTTCGCCTTTTTGGGCTTAAGGGCAATGGCAGTACTATCCTGATCTAGCAAGACATGGGCAGCATGCTATTAGGATTGTGCGCTACTAGGCGTCCCCAAAAGTTCCAGGAAATATAAGCTTTTCTGTACAGTCTTAGGGTCTCAGATATTCACCGAACAGGACTAGGTTAGGCCTATTAGGGAATTTCTCCTGTTGAGTTGAAAACTATAATCGACACACTTGGGTTCATCTATAAACTTCTATGCAGTTGTTAGTGCTGGTTGGCTACCAAGTACCAACCAAAAGCATAGGTAATGTTATAGACAATCTAAACTTTGATCTATACTGTAACCTTGCGCTAAGGATCTCATCTGTGACTCATGGCAAAAGTAATCCTTACCTGTGTCTATTATATCATATATACTTGATTTATTGTCTAATCAAGTAAGGAGAGCAGTATGACTCTTGAACTCTGTTTCATGGTCTGTCTATTTTGTTATCTGATTCCATTCATTTTGAACTGTCTGATTGGCTATTTCCCTCCCTCTTAACTGTGTATCAGTTTCTGAGCGTATGGTTGGAGAACTTGAACTGGAAGCTATCCAAGAAGGTCGCTATCTTGCAGATTTCAGATATGGATGCGTTGGCTATTCAATGTACTTAGATGACAAGGAAACTCCTACGGGGATGCGAGATAAGGCACGTGCGCAGCTACCTATTTGTGTTGGAGTCGAGGTAATATCTGCTTAACCAATTAATTCCTATGCATCTATGATGCATAAATCCTTATTTCACAAGTCAGGACCATGTCGGAGTGGCATGATGGATAAGGAAACAGTTAGACACAATATGGTGTCTTTGATGTTGTTAAGTGTGAACATTATCCAAGGATAGCTGATGTCTCACAAATGATTGTGACTACTCAGAATCTGATGAGAAAAATGAACCTTGGTTATGGTGAATGTCAGAATGGTGGGATGAATATTCATGTCAATTTGTTTATATTCATTACTTATATGTTTCTTCAATAATCATTCACGCTTTTCTTTTCTGGACCACAGTACAAATAAAAGCAGTCATTCTATTCTGAAATCTGTTCTTGATTTTCCTCCAAATCAATTCTGCACTGAGCCACTGACTGTTCAAACTACTCAGCTAGAATTGTGTAGCTATAAGTTAAACTGTGTCTTATTTATGATCATTCAGATGTCTATTTTGCTAACAAAGAATACCTTTTCCCCTTTTCCAGCTATTGGCAGATAGAAAAGTCCCAACAAACGTTAAGAAAGAAGGTAAGAAACCATTTTCTTCTGGTATTTGATTAGTGTGTGCGTGCTAGAAACTGCAAGGATACCACAATATGCTAGAAAAGTTTGAATGTTTGGTCACGGACAGAGGTGCTTCATGTATCACACTTGCTTATTCAAATATGTTAATTTCTAGCTGATCAATCTACTGTCTTGTGCATTTTACCTGAAATACACTGTCAGTGCTATTCAATTTTTAGTTAGAATGGCATCCTGATTTATGATGCTAAATGATGCATTTGCAGTAGGTATGAAACCTTAAGAGATCAACCACTAAATTGTAAAATATATACATAATGTTGCCTTCTTGAAAATTTGTATTCCTTTTATTGTACCTGCGTGGAGAAATCACCAAATATTTTCACAAGAACAGAATTTATCTAATAGTCAACTAATACATGTAAAATGTGTCCTGATACACAAAATAGAATTTGCAACTTGATTAGGCTTATTAGTATTTGATTAGTTCTTAGTAGTATCCAAACTTAATTCCTGATAATGTTTTTGCCACTACACCCGTTGCCAGTTTTTATGGGTTTATTTTCTGTGCAAACTAGGATTTGAGAAATTTGGTCCAAAAACTACACACTTCATTGGTGAAACTGTGAAAAATATCTGATTACCAAGTACCTTGTCTATGTTTCATGTGTGCTTTAAGCATTACTTTTGCTGTTTCGTGTGTTTGAAACATGCTTCTTTCTTGGATTTTTTTGTAATTATCTGCCTGCAGGACTCACACTGTGTTTAAAACTTCTACTCATCTGTATAATTCTACAGCTCCTAAACCGCGTGCATACAAACCAGGGCATGCAGGAGATGATTTCTTAACTAAGTGAGTTGGTATTTTGGTTTATTATATGAATTTTTAAGTTCTGAAATTCGTATTAGCATTTCAACTACTTTTTTCTATCGAACCTGCAGATTTCAGAGGAATGCAGGGCTTGTGGCCAATGGTGTGGCTAAGAACCTGAATAAAGTTGGGACCTACATCAAAGACACCGTGGGTGATATGATGCAGCCTTACCGCAAGCGCCCCAAATAAAAGATGGACCTGTCTCTCCCTATAAATCCTGTATGGGAGTGAACAATAGATAACCGGGGGATCGTCTGATCAATCACTTCCCCATACACCTGCCTTAGAAGTAGCCTTCTGTTGGTCTCAGAATCTCGAGAAAATTGAGAGAAGATTTATTGTCAGGAAAATAGCCGATTGGAACATGTTTCGTGTTCTACTAGCTGTTGGGGCTTTGATTTCGCGTTTTCTTGTATCCCCACTGCCTCGCTCCCACTCATTGGGGAGCGATTGTTGTTGCACTTGGTCGATGTAATAAAACATTAAAACAGCCCCGTTCGGCCCCTCTTGAGAACAATATCGTAATGCCTTTGAGAGTTCCAGTGATGTATTTCTTGGAGCATTGCAGCTGCAGTATCCAGGGTATTCAGGTAGCAGAGGATGCTCGGATTGCGTCATATATTTCGTTATTTGATTATTTCTCTGAACATACACAACTCTTCATCAGATGATAATGGACCTTGACTTTGTCGTCATATCCTACCTTCTGGGGTGCTTGCTTTTTTTAATATTATTTTTCTTTTGCATTTTGGTACGCTGATTATATATTGTTCAAACTTGCAAGCATGTACTCCCTCCGTCCCTAAAAAAGAATCATTCTCGTTTCCCAAAAAGTCAACAGATATCAACTTTGACCAAATATATAAAATAACGTATTAATATTTATATTACATAATTAGTATCATTGGATAGATCTTTGAATGTTCTTTTATAATAAAATTATTTGGAGATAAAAATATTGCACATATTTTATATAAATTCAGTCAAAGTTGAGAAAATTTGACCAACACGCATCCCATAACGACTCTTTTTTTTTTTTTTTTGACGGAGGGAGTACGTATGTGCAAATGTTTCTGTTCATTCCAAGACCAAATTAGCCCTGAACAGAAACATACAAAGCTACTAAAGTCAGCTTTTAGTAAAGAATGAAGGGCAATTGTATGTTTAGAAAGTCAGCTTTTCTAAACATACAAAACATTGCGCTTCTGTTGTCTTGACTTCTAACAAAAATCTCAGCAGCACGGGTCATGGTCATGTGAGGCGGGATTTTTGCTCTATGAAATTCCGAATCCATGTTTTTTTTAGAAACTAAATTCCGAGTCTATGTGACACTAGCCCACGAAAGCAGCCGCAACCGGCCCAGCCCACGGCATAACCCTAGCCCCTTGCCGCGTCCACACGCCCCAGCCGCACCGCACGCCGCTGCTGCTCGCGCCTCTCCCGCTCTCCTCTCCCGACAACAGCTCCACTGCCACCGCACCCGCACGGATCCTGCTGTCTGCATCCATCCTCCTCCGACCCTCTGAAGGTGATCCCAAGTCCCCAGCCCTAGTTCACAAGGTTTGAGTTCAAACAGGAGGTCTCGAGCTCTGTTTGGTGGGAAGGGCCACATGTTATAGACGCGAATTTGCTCCGTGCACATGGTCAGGACTCAGGATTGTGTACGTGCATATCTCGCACTGTATTGTCTTGCTCTTTTGAGCTGATGGCAAGTTTACCATTTTTTTTTGGGGGGGGGGGGGGGGGGGGGGGTGAAAACACTTGGCATTGGTCTCTCTCTTGGTTATTACTTATTAGTACTGCGACGCGAGCTTGCACATTTGAATCAGTTATGATTGCCTATGCATTCCACCACTTATTCTGTTTTTAACAATTGTTAGTTTCTAAATTCTGGTCTGGCCTGTTGGTTAAGTATATGTTTCTTGTACATGGTGCGTGCATTTGAGTTTCCTGCCATGTTGATATGCACTCCTGAGATTATATTTACTGACTTACTGTGCAGAAGAGAGTTCCGTTCTCATCCATTTCATTCTTTTATGATAAAGGTTTATCGGTATTGCAAATAGCTGTGATGTCAAGTATAACCAGTGCCAAGCAAGCATAACACAGTAGAATTTTCAATTTCTAGCCACAGGATTGCAAATTGCAGTCTATTTTTTTTGTTTATTATGTTTTGGAAAATATAGCCTTAAGATACTTAGCACTGGGTATTTTTAATCCCCCCGCCCAATTGAGTTACCGATATTTTATTGCATGCTCTGAACTTCAAGATGTCTTGCTGATTGTGTTCATTGGATTATGTAATGTTTCGTTTGTCTTATTATGAAGTGTTGTTAAGATAGATTGAGACTTCTTTCTTTGGTTTCTTGATCTTTTGACATGTCTAGCTGTATAGGAGGACCATATTATTCTGCTCGTCTACAATCATATCAAACTACTAATTGTTCTCATGATTTTCAGCCACCTGTCGTGTTTGCACTGAACTATCCATTATCTAGTTTGGATAATGGATACATTATCTAGTTTGGATTTCTACCTGATGGACTTTTTGAGAGAATCTACTCATAACTCTCCTTCAAAGAGTGGAGTTCTAGAGGTCCTGTTTGTTTGTGTTTAAGAGTCAGGAACTACACATCTAGTACCTGGAAGTCCACAGTCAGTTTATTCTCTGTTTCCCCTTGTATTCCCATCCTGTCCCCTCTTCTGTAGTCAAATTGTCTGGCCACTTGGTCTGATTGTGAAGGGAGAGCCAACAGCTACAGCAGGGTGCCTGGCTGCTGGAGTGCTTGGCTTATTGGAAATTTAGAAAAGATGAGCAAAATGGTACATTGCAAGAATGAAGGGCAATTTTATTGCTAATTCTGTTGCTACTGCTTTTAATGTGCCCTTTTTATTTATTATTTATAAAAATAACTTTGTGTGTGAAAAAGCAGTATCTATACTGATACATGTATATTTGTCCACCATGGTAGTTTATACATAGGTGCCAAGAGCCTGTATTTTATCTATGTGTGCAACATGGATTGTTTTGCATGTCTTGGTTTATAAGGCTAATTGTTCTTTTGTAGCTTTTGTATAACGTGTAATTATTAGAAATTGTATGCATTTATGTTATTTTGACAGGATTTTGTTGTTTTGGCAGACTAATTGTCTAGGAAAGATGAGCTTGATATCACAGAACACAGTCCAGAAACGCCGTCTCAGGAAAAGTGAAGCTGATGATGGCAATGATGAGGACATTGGCTCTCCAACCTCTATAGATGCAGAGGTTGGGAAGGAAGCAAAGTTGAAGAATCACAATAAGGAAAGGAAGAAGAAAAGGACTAAGGTGCTGGAGTCCCAGCAGAACAAAGAGGAAGAGGAGATGCGGCAGCTGGAGAGCTCATTGTTTGGTTCCCTTTATGCGCCACTGGAGTTTGGCACTGAGGTAGGGGCTGCAGTAGTACCTCCTGACCGGGACACACCTTTGTTTTTCACAGATAGGTCTGCTGGTTATGGCATGGATTATTTTCCTATATATGAGGAGGATATGGTCCATGAGGATGAGGAAAACAGGGTGGGTATCAAGGGGAGGAAGCCTGTATGGGTAGATGAGGAGGACGAAAGGACAGAAGTGGACATTGTGAAGGTTTCAAGGTTGAGGAAGCTGAGAAAAGAGGAAGACGAGCATTTGATTTCAGGGAAAGAGTATGAGGCCAGGTTGCGTGGTCAGCATGCCAAATTGAACCCCTTTACTGGCTGGGCTGATATGGACCGGAAAACTTCTCTTCCTGTCGCGTCAGATGGTGAGTCTGATGATGAGGGTTGTGTTGATGATATCCTACAGAATAACGATGAGCTTGTTGTCAAGGATACTGCCAAGCTCTTACCTGGGATGCTGGAGTTCTCAAGGCTCGTTGATGCCAATATCCAGGATCCATCGAGTGGTCCTATCAATTCAGTGCAGTTTCATAGGAATGGACAACTGATGCTTGCTGCAGGTTTGGACAAGCATCTCAGGTTTTTCCAGATTGATGGAAAGAGAAACCCCAAGATCCAGAGCATATTTATTGGGGACTGTCCAGTACACAAGGCCTCATTTCTACCTGATGGCTCTGAGGTGATCCTATCAGGCAGGAGAAAGTTCTTCTACTCATTTGACCTGGTGAATGCTGCTGTTAGCAAGATTGGACCTTTGACAGGGCGTGAGGAGAAAAGCCTGGAGAGCTTTGAGATATCACCTGATTCGAGAACCATTGCTTTTGTCGGTAATGAAGGGTACATCCTTCTTATTTCTGCCAAGACAAAGCAGCTCATTGCAACCCTCAAGATGAACGGAAGCGTGCGTTCACTGGCTTTTGCAGATGGTGGAAACCAGCTGCTGAGCAGCGGTGGAGATGGCCATGTTTACCACTGGGATCTCGGAACGAGGAAGTGCATCCACAAGGCTATGGATGATGGTTCCCTGGCTGGCATTTCGCTTTGCACCTCACAGGACAGCTCTTTGTTTGCCACAGGCTCCACCAGCGGCATCGTGAATGTGTACAAGAGGGACGATTTTCTTGGTGGGAAGAGGAAACCACTGAAGACGATCGAAAACCTGACCACTGACATTGGCGAAATGAAATTCAACCATGATGCCCAGATCTTGGCAATCAGCTCAAGGAAAGAGAGGAATGGGATGAGGCTCGTGCACGTCCCGTCGTTCAGCGTGTTCCAGAACTGGCCAGGGCCTCGGTTCAGCCTTCACTATCCACGGTGTCTGGATTTCAGCCCTGGCAGCGGGTTCTTGTCTGTCGGACATGCAGGTGGAAAAGTCCTGCTATACAAACTTCACCACTATAAAAACGCATGAGACTAGGATGGTTACTTTGCAAAACCCAGTTTTGACACTTATATTTGTACTCTTGAACGCTCCATGAATTAAGGCCATGTTTGGTTCCACAAACTTTTTTTTAAGTCCCTGTCACATCAGATGTTGTGATATCAAAGGAAATGCAGTTGCCAGGCAGAAGCGGTGCTCATTTCTTACCCAAATGGTTCAATGGTGAAATATTCACTTAGGGGTTGTGCAAATTTGTAATGTAAAAGTTCATGTTGTAAATAAACTTCTGCTAGCAGCCATTTATTTGCTTCGTATGTACTGCATTGTTTAAGCAAATCTGAGACCCGAACATGATGTTACAGAGTTTTGAGTTTTCAACAATGAACTGTCATATAAAGGAAAAACATGTTATCTAAATGCAATAAGCTGTTCTACTTTCAGAATCTTGGTTGAAGTTTAAAAAATAGCGGCGCAACACTGCTACTATTTACATGTTTGTATTGAGCGTTGCTCCTTTGGCTGAGGATTATCTCAATGATGCTGTAACTAAACATTGGGAATTTGAATAAAATTGTTGTACTACAGATTACTGTCACTTCAATCAAGCTAATAAATCCCCCTTCCATATCCCCTGCAGAGGCTATTGCTTCTATAGTAGCAGTCCCTTATCTTATTTCAAGACATCAATTTGTATTTTCTGTTGATGTGCCCCCTCTTCTGATAATCCTGTTTTTATGATAGCTGTAGCTCTGAAAGCAATTAAAGCTTAAGAAAAAATAGTTCCTAGCTGCATCTGGAACTCACAAGTCACACATACCTTGATAACGACAGCTGGTTACTGTTACCCTGTAGCGATTTTGTCTTTTCGCTCCTTTATTTCACTGTAGCATTTTCAACTTTCCTGCTTAGTGCTTTCGACTTTCCTGCTTCCCTATTTTCTGCGCAGCAGTGCGGCGAAAAGCACATGGCCAGCTAGTATAGAGGAAACGTACAGGGCTCTCTAGATAGCAAAACTGCTTGCAGATTAACTCTCAGCAAGACCTAATATAGTAATATGCTATACAAGGGTTCCTGCCTGCTCAGTAGCTTGGAAAGCACATCTTTAGAATCACCGGTCACTCGAAACACAGGACTACAGGTGTGACCTTTTCAAGAATGGCACCACTTCTCTGTCAGAAGCAATGAATGGCAGGGTCTCTGGTACTCCACCATATCCTGAATGATTATGGGCATGTTTAGATTCCAAATATTTACAAGATTCCCCATGTTCAGAAGCAATGTTCCCTTTCTTGTCAATGCAGTGGAACATCATGAAGAAATAGCGGCCATCATTCACACTGATCAACATTTTGCCAGAACGCAGCTTCTGAATGTTTGCAATAGCCTGCGGTCAAAGATATTAGTGAGCCATTTCTGAACAAAGAACACACGTCAGGAGGGGATTGTTTGTTGAATGATGAAGGCTATGCAAGAAGCCATCTTTTATCCAATTTGCAAATGTTGGTAAATTATTCGTCTGATCTGATTTAGTGTCAAAAGAAAGATGCATGCTCTAAAATTATTTCTTCCCTCAACTGTCAAGGGAAAAAAAAACAATGTGCAAAGCTAAGGTAACTTTAGAATTCGATAGTATTATATACTGAGAAAAACTGATGACTACTAGAGTCAAATATGCAACTTGCAGCTTGTTAGTTATTTCTGATAACAAAATAGCTTGTTAAAATTCAATTAAAGATGCCTACTGAAATGGAAATTTCAAGACACAAACAATTATGCATATTCAGACCTGTACCATACAAAATTATGAATTACAATAGTGAATCATGGAAATGATGAATAGACTTATAGAGAAGAGGCGAAGGGCATACTAAGACAGCTATAACAGTGTGGCTCTAGTGGGGAAGAAAAAGAAAAATTAAGTTTTTTCGACTGTAACGTCCAGTTCCAGCTGCACAGATAGAATTATTATTATCTCACAAAGACAAAAAGGCTGATATGTAGTGATAAAGTGACCACAGATGTTGAGGTCCTGGTCCAACCCAGGTAAGGATTTCATGTGAGGATTCATGAGAACAGCCAAAGGGTTGGATTATTTTGATCACAGCAAAAGAAAAGGAGCTTCCCTCCAGGATGAAAAAAAAAACATTGTATAAATCATTAAGGCACAAAACAACACTTGGGGCTACAGATAGCTTGAAAAAAGAATGAAAGTATCTTGTTAACTATCAGCAGAGCAGGCGACATAAACATGAAAAAAACAAAGAAAAATACAAGCTATTGCTGTTAAGAATTCATATTCAGCAAAGTTTAACAGATGCCTATGTTTCAAACTCCATAGATAAATCTCACTGGAGATTATTATTACATTTCTGGTAAAGTCAAGACTCAAGACTTAGGTGCCAGAAACACACCAGCTTGTGTATAATAACTTGGAAGTTATTATGACCGGAAAGTCATAATGGTTCACAATCACAACACTAATCTCAGAAAAGGATCCAATAAAAAAAGATTGATTGTTTTTATTCTTCTAATGATAGGAAGAAAACTGCGAAATAACAGAGATTTTGCCGTTGAGGTCATTTTGGCCACTTTGATCAACAAGTCATTCTGCCTAAGTCTTGTTGATAGGCAGAATGACTTGTTGATCAAACTAAGGAAGCACAAACACAATACTTTCTGATAAGACTAAGGAAGGTTTGGCCATCATCATTCTATCATGCAATATGATCCTGCAGTCCAAGGCATTCAGAACTTCAACTGTAAAGCAAACGATAACGGAAATAACAATAATAACCAAACAGCTACACTTGAAAACTTTTGATTGATCAAGAAAACTGTAACCCATTTGAAAAGTAAAATATTACTGAAAAGGGAGACAACAACAGCTATATATTTTCTAGTAAGGTAAACATCACAAAACCTCAACTATTCTCCACTGAGTTTTGGGGTATGTTTTACTGAGCAACTATTTGGGCCTATAGTAACACATTACTCTGTGAAAATAAATAATACTACCTCCATCTTAAATAGAATTCAATTTTAGATTTGGTCTAAGTCAAACTAAAGATTATTTGACTAAATAGTGTAGCTGGAATTGTATTGTCTCTGGGACGGAGTGAGTAGTTGCTAATAAAAATAACTAACAGGAAACCCCACATGTTGCTTCACACACCAGAAAATTATGGTGGCTGCAGTATGAGTAACAGAACTTTATCTCTGTTTCTCTAGCAGCAAGTCTGAACAAAGGCCAATTCATGTAAGCTTACTAGATCTTTTCATTGAAGAATTGAACAGCGCATTGTTGAAAACATAGGACTGCACAAATAATAGAAGAAAAGAGAGGTGTCCAAGCAACAGAACTTAAGAAACCAAAAAGGATAACACCATAGATTGATATATATATATTACATTAAAAGGTTATCCAACGTTATTGGTCGTTGAACCCAAGACCTTGAGAACATCAATGTAATCAACAAAAGCATGTCTGCTCTGCATACATATATATAAGATAGAGTCCCATCTTGGTCACTCATCACCGAAGATGGAGTCGTCCAGATTAAGCTCAGCGAGCTTCACTGACAAAATCTGGTTGAAATATTCCTGCATCTCGAGCCTCTCGGCAATATAATCGTCGTCCACCGCGAAGATTCCCTTCTCCGCACACTCGTTGCGCACCGTATCCTGCCACTCGAAAAATCTGACCTGGGAATACTCGTGCTTCGCGGCCTCACGCTCGAGATCCTCCGTAGTAGTAGAGCTATCGTCAATCATGTCCTTGTACAAATCCGTGGACTCAAAGGGCTTCCGTTCCCGAGACAGTATGGAATCAATCTCCTCCTGGGATAGCCTCTTAAAGGCCACGACGAACTGCGTCCAGGTCATCCACGTCGGACAGTCATCGCCGTCGCCGCCACCTGATGCGGCGGCCGCTGCTGCCTTGGCATCAGCAACAGCCTCCTTCGCATCGGCGACGGCGCCCTCAGAGTCCTGCTGCACCATCGCAGGAGAATGTGTCTTCTTGTCCTCCATGGAAAAAGATCGAGCTCGTCTCCTCTGCAATCACTGCCGCCGCCGCCGCCGCCGCCGCAGCCTCCACGCTCTTGGTGGTGCTCAAACCTCCACGCCGACCGGCCTCTGTAAAGGGAGTGATTTGGAACACTAGCCCTAGTCTCGAACTCTCGATGGGGGAAGAAGCTAGGCAGCGGTGTCATTTTATTGTGGGGAGCTTGGGCTCTTCGGTCCGCCTCCGCCTCCGCCTCGGAGTCGGAGTCGGACACCATGACGGGAACAGGAAGCCACGGAAGACGATTTTCAGATTAATTTTAGAGTAAAGTCCATCATCGGTCTCTAAACTTGTGTCGTCCCGGTTCCTAAACTCGCAAATCGATCATCTAGGTCCTCAAACTTGTTCGGTTGTGTCATCCTGGTCCCTAAACTTGTTCGGTTGTGTTATCTCGGTCCATAAACTTACAAATCGTTTGTTTAGATCCTCAAACTTAGTCAGTTGTGTCATCCTGGTTCCTAAACTTTGTTTTGAGTCTCATCGAGATCTAAACATGACAATTTAAAAATTTTATATCAACAAATAATTCATAACTTTTTCATACAAACTCGAAAGAAGACAAACTTTATATCAAAATTATAGCCCTCGATGTGATCTACAACTTTATAGTTGAAAAGTTTTTGATTTAAAACTGTTTAGGGTCCCAAAATTTATAGAGACATGTTCTGGATGGTCCAAGTCCTCCACGTACGGGTGGCACGTCAAGGGACCAGATCCGTTTACGAGAAAATACACGTAGTTGGAAATTGGAATAAATAAAAAAAGAGAGATAAAATATATATGATGGCAAAGAAATCAAGTGTGCAACCGTTTGGAGACCTATTTTTACGAATTCAAGAGTCCTAAATCTGCGAAGCGCATTGTTTAGAGTCCTAGATAGGGCCTGTTTGGGACAGCTCCTTCTCTCAAAAAATGAATCTGGATTTGAGATTCACCGTGAAGCAGCTCCACTAATAGATCTGAGATCCACTATCAAACTGTTTGGCTTTCTAACTAGATTCAGATTCAGCCAAGGGTATTTTATTTGGAATGACCTATTTTGCCCTTGGAATAGAGGGTCCATGTGTCAGAGATCAATTCAAGGGGGAAAAAATTGCTCGCGGGCCAATCATGGCAACCATCACAGAGTCAGGCTTGCGGCGACCACGGAGGGCAGACGCGCGGCTTCAGCCTCACCAGGGACCGCCTCGGGGCCTCACCGAAGGGCGCCGCATGGCCTTACCGGACAGCGGGCTCGCGCCCGCGCGGCCATGAGGCAGGCCCGCGGGCTCCGGAGGGTGGGCGTGGCCGCAGCTCGGCGGTTGCGGTGGGGACGGGAGCGGCGCGGCTCGCCGGAACGCAGAGGAGGCACGCCGACCGCAGTGGAGGTGGTCGTGGGCGCGAGCCGCCGCGGTGGAGGCACGCTGGACGCGGAGAAGTTCTCGTCGGCCGTGTTAGGGCGGGTGCCGCGCGACGCAGCTCGCCGGACGCGGCGCAGCTTGCCGAACACGGAGGGGCAGGCGTCGTGCGGCGCGGCTCGCCGGCCGCGGTGGAGCTGGGCACAGCCGCGGTGAGGGCGGGCGCCGTGCGGCGCAGCTCGCCGGTCGCGGTGGAGCCGGGCACGGCGTGGCCATGAAGGCTCGTCGGCCTTGGTAGGGATGGGATGCGGCGCGGCTCGCCGGCCGCGGTGGAGCCGGGCACGGCCGCAGTGATGGCAGGCATGGTGGGGATGGGATGAAGAAGAGACGGGAGATGCGAAAGAAATACAACGAGGATGAAGAACGCGACGACGATGAAGAAGAAACGCGAAAGAGTACGGGGAAGAAAAATAAAAACGAATCGGTATGTTGTGTAACCAGTGGCAGTGGTGGGTAATTTCTTCCAACTCCACCAATTTGAGTTTGGTGGAGCACCCCTTGAGGAGATTCACCAAAATGGTGAATCTGGCCTCTAGATCCACTCTTTTAGTGAATTTGAATTTGGTGGAGCTGGACTGTTTGGCAAACTTTTCGTGGAGTGGAGCTAGATTTGGTGGATCTGGAGTTGGAGGAGCTGTCCCAAACAGGCCCATAGTCCGTAATCATCCCAGCTGGGTAGTAGATTACATGCATGGAAACCACCTCTGCATGTGCCCTGTGCCTTCTCTTCCTTCTCGTTGTTGAGCAAGTTGTCATCTTGATCACTCATCAGTGTCATCCTCAGTATCATCACGCACACCGAGCTCAGAAAGCGTAGCTGACAACGTTTCGTTGAACAACTGCTCCAACTCGAGCCTCTCGGCGATCGCGTCGTCATCCACAGCGACGAATCCCTTCTCCGCGTACTCCCTGCGCACCCTTTCCCGCAGCTCGGATAAGCCGTCCTCGCCATACTCGTGATCCGCCGCCGCGCGCTCGAGGTCCTCTCTGGTGGTGGAGCTGTCGGCAACCATGTCCTCTCGTATAGAGGCGTGGACTCGAAGGGCTTCCGTGGCCGAGACAGAATGAAATTGATCTCCGCCTCGTGTAGCTTCTTGTAGGCCACGACGAAGTCCGTCCAACTCATCATCACCGTCGTGGCCGTCAGCCTCGTCAGCTACGGCATCCGGGCCCTGCGCCACCGCACCAGCGTGTGCCTCCTTGTCCTCCGCAGAAAAGGAGCCCGTCTCTTCTGCAACCACTGCCGCCGCCGCCGCCGCCGCCGCCACGCTCTTGGTGGCGCTTATTAGCGTGATGGAAGAAACCTCCTCGCCAAATGTTGGTTGATCTGGGCCGCCGCCGCCGCCGCTGCTGCTCATCGTCGAGAGATTTGTAGTGGGGATTTGGAAAGCTAGATCTATCTTTTCGATGGTGGGGATTGGGCGATTGATTGATCTGTTCGCTTCAGTCCGCGTCGGCCTTGGAGTCGCAGTCCGTCTCCGAGTCTCACAGAGCTCAAACCTCACAGGGACCTCGCCGTCAGCTGTCTTCTTAAAAAAAGAGTTAAACACCTTGTTTGGCGCCTTGCATTGCATACAACTCGCTGGCTCTGAGAATTAATCTAAGGAGGAGGAGGGGTTATGGAAGGTGATACAAGGTGCCTCGTCTGCCAACGCTATGATGAGGACGGAGCACAGGACCTGTGTTTCCAAGTGCAAAGGGGTCAGAAGAATTAGGAGGGAGCTGAGGCCGGAAGGCGTAAGGGAGGAGCTCAGCCTGTTGTCGGACGCCAAACAGTGTGTAGAGCACGTTGTCCTCCTAAAACCTGAACATCGTCGAGGACTTGTTGGTTGCTTTACTGCTTAATAACTGGTGGTGGGAAATGAATAGGCTCAGAGATGGTGTGACTGCAGGAGAGATCACCAAGACCTGGCCTGGGTCACTAGCTAGGAGACAATTTGAGGATTTTACTGCTGTGTCTCAAAGCCTGAACTTCCTATGCAGCAAGAAAAACGAAAGTCACAAATCGACCCGGCCTCCATCTGGAGTAGTGAAGGTGAACGTGGATGGTGGTTTTGTTGAAGAATTGGGCCAAGGCAGTTGTGCCCCAACTGCAGTTGTTGGGTTCTGCAATGTGCCTGAACCACCATCCACAAACCATCTCAGAGAGTCAGAGTATGTGAGCGAAGCATCAAGCATGGCAAGCTGAGATGGTTTGCCTGTATCAAAGGAGCAAAGGCGGCTCAGTTGTTGGGCGTTGCAAAAAAATTGTTCTAGGAACAGATGCTTTGGTGTTGATGGTCACACAAGCTCTGCAATGTGATGATTTCAGGCTCTTTCAGTTATGGGCGGACTAATGCATCAACTGAAGGAGTTCCTCAGCGATGAATTTGCACAAGCTAGAGCATGTTTCGTTCCTCGCGACTGTGATAAAGTAGCGCATGAATTGGCTCCGATCGGTAGTTCTTGTCAGGATGAGGCTGTCTTTGGTCCTGGTAACTTACCAGCTTGTATTCGAGTTTTGGTGGCCAACGATTTGGGTAAAATAGAATCTTGTGGTTCCCTCGGGAAAAAAGCATCGGTCCACCTCATTCCAAATTGATTCACGCGGGATGAGACCAGCCGGCTAACCAAACACGCCGATAATAATTGCACATGTCGATTTCGGAGAAAAAAAATATACTAATAGTACTTATAAATGTATAACAAGTATAGTTAAATTGATCATGGAATATATTTTTATGATAAAATATTTGAAGATAAAAATATCAATACTATCTTTTATATTTATAGTTAATAAAATTTTAAAAGTTTGACTTTTTAGAAAGTGAGATGTGCATTTATTTTAGAACAAAGGGAGTATATATGTATTGAGTTGGCAATAGTGTAAAAATAACCAAATCAACATTTTGTTTTGCGATATAAAAAGAAAATTGAAAAATCTAAAATACTAGTAAAAATTATAAATAAAGGAGAAAATTTATTTAGACGTAAGAACACTTCTAAGAGTTTTTGTGTTTTTCTTTATTACCAGGACATATAATTTATTTAAAGGAAAAAAAACTTTTAGAGCCAGGAGTATGCAGTTTCTTTCTTTACTACTACCTTTTGTCCTGAAGAGAATGTAAATCTCGCTTACCCGTCCTCCATCATTCTCTTCGCAAGTAGAATCTAAAGAACAATTACTGTATTCTAAAATATTATTTTTATGGACGGATAAAGTAGCAGGTTTTTTTAATAGGTGGGTCTCATCAGGAAAGACGATCTCAAGTTTATATTTATGTTTTCTAAGACGAGCTTTGAAATGTAAGATTATATTTTGTTTGGAACCGAGGAAGTGCCAGCAAACATGCACATGTATCTTTATAACAGGGCGCATGATTTTATTTGAATAGAGATTTTTTTTTGCTTTCCAATATTAATTTATATGGATATGATATGATATAGTGTACTCCCTCCGTCTAAAATTATTTGTCGTTTTCGATTTCCGTGCCACGATTCGATTTATAAAAAATACGTGTAATATTTATGTCTTTAAATAAATTTGTTAAAAAACTAGATTCAAATATCTTTCTGATGATACTAATTATGATACTAATAGATAATATTTATTATTTATAAAAATGGTTAGTATTTGTTTCTCGGGAAGAAAAACGACAGATATTTTGGGACGAGGGAGTACATAAGTAAATATGTATGTTAAGTAAGTAAGCCAGGTATAGATATGATATACTAATATATATTTATAGATGATGTAGAGATATATACATATGATGTGAGATATAATTTATTGTCAGCTGGATTTTTTTACCTGTATTATTGTTTGTTTGTTTTTTGCAAAGAAAGAAATAGAGATGAAATATGCCTTTCTTTCTCTTGAGCCACATTCCACGCGCGGACGGCTGGCTGCACCGTGCACCTATCCCGGGCTGAACGTCCCCTCGTTGACACGTGGGCCATTGTATTGTCCGGGTCTACACGTCATCGGGACACCTCACCGGGCCTGCGCCTTCTTCTGGAGAAAAGGCGTGGAGGACAGGTCATCCCAGCACCTCATTCCACAATTATTTGCTCCCATTGTTTATTTTTCAAAGCACTCTTGCCTAGTCGAATTTCGCTTTCTCCTTTAATTATACAAAAAAAATCTTGCTTTTTTTTTTCTCTCCTCGTTGCATTCTCTTGGGCTTTATAAGAGGCAACCGCTAAACCCTCCCCATCTCACCTTAGCCGCTTCTAGACGCTCGCTATCTCGAGCATCTCCCGTCCCCGTCCTCGCTCCTCGTATTCGCCATGGGTAATTCCTCGCTCCCGCGTCGGATTTCTTCGCCTGACTGCTGTTTCCTCCTGCTCCGGACGGACGGAGATCTGACCAATTGGTTTTGCTGATTTTTTGTACTTTTTTCTGGCTGGATCTCTGGATGCAGGCAAGATTAAGATCGGAATCAACGGTGAGTTTGTGCCCCCAAGCTATTTCTCCTGCTCGTTTGTTATTGTTTGGTCTCATCTGTGTGTGTTATCTCTGCATCTGCGGTGCTCAGGTTTCGGAAGGATCGGCAGGCTCGTGGCCAGGGTCGCCCTCCAGAGCGAGGATGTCGAACTCGTCGCCGTCAACGACCCGTTCATCACCACGGATTACATGGTATGCGCCTCGATCTGTTGCTTTCGTTCCTTGACGTGTATGCATCTGGTAGGTTTATGGGGTTGGGGATGGGCCAGCGTGCTTTGTTCCTGTACGTTTGTACATCTGGTAGGTTTATGGGGTTTTGGGGTGGGTCAGCCTGGCTCGATTTGGTTAATCATGGCATCCAGAGTTGTTTCACTTCAGTTCTGTACTGGCTTTATCAGTATCAGTTGGTATGAGCAGCTTGAGGTGTTGTAGATTTGGTGCTTATTTCAGTTTCTGAATTTTGAAATCTGTGTGCTGTGCTCATGGTTTACGTGCTCCCCCATCCTGCGTAGACCTACATGTTCAAGTATGACACCGTGCACGGCCACTGGAAGCACAGTGACATCACACTCAAGGACTCCAAGACCCTTCTCTTCGGTGAGAAGCCGGTCACTGTCTTTGGCATCAGGTAGTCCCCTCTCCTCGCCTGCTTGTTTCGTAGATGGATTGAGTTTGTTCGTTGAAGCTGTAAGCTAATGCTTGAACTGCTGTGATTCTACAGGAACCCGGAGGAGATCCCGTGGGGTGAGGCTGGTGCCGACTATGTCGTGGAGTCCACTGGTGTCTTCACTGACAAGGAGAAGGCTGCCGCTCACCTGAAGGTATAATTGCTGATTCACTATCCTTGTTTCAGAATGTTTGCAGGGTGTCTGTATGTCATGTTATTCCTGCGGTCTACAAATTAAGTGATGGCTACCTACTATTTGGGCTTAGCAAATCGTGTCCTGATTTTCACCAGAAAAATTTCTTATTAGTACAGCTTGCAAATTCAGCCCTGCCATCAGGCAGAGCTGGGCTTACTAGTACACTACTTTCTTCAGTATAATTACATGCACCAGTATAATTCAATTGGTCAGTATGCTTCAGATAAGCTGTAACAACCTGGCATTTTGTTATTGTATAGTAGTTGTCTAATGTTAGTTTTGTTGTTATAAGAAGTGGTACTGGAATCTTTTATAGAGATCTAAGTATTATCAGACAGGATGATCTAGTGTCGTGACTAGGATCTAATACACCCATGTCTCTCTATACTATGCTGCTTTACTTGTCGGATTGCTTTGAGCCTTGTAATTCCCCCTGTTAATTTGGATGTTTCTGATAGCTGTATTTTCTTTTTTTTGAATTATTTATAGGGTGGTGCCAAGAAGGTTGTTATCTCTGCCCCAAGCAAAGATGCACCCATGTTTGTTGTTGGTGTCAATGAGGACAAGTACACCTCAGATGTTAACATTGTTTCCAATGCTAGCTGCACAACAAACTGCCTTGCTCCCCTTGCCAAGGTCTCCCCCCTACCCCCCTATTTGGGTTTTCTTTTTAGTTGTCTGCTCTTCTGATGTAGTTTGATTTACTGATGGTGTCGAATGTCATTAATTAGGTCATCCATGACAACTTTGGTATCATCGAGGGTCTGATGACAACTGTTCATGCCATCACTGGTAAGTTTTCTTTGGCTGTCGAGCAATCTTCCCTACTAAGATTATCGAGAAGGCATGTGGTAGTTGGCTGTATAATGACAGCATGGTGCTTGTCTGTTAGCCACCCAGAAGACTGTTGATGGACCTTCAGCCAAGGACTGGAGAGGTGGCAGGGCTGCTAGCTTTAACATCATCCCCAGCAGCACTGGTGCTGCCAAGGTATATGATAAATTCACAATGTTGGATGCAGCGAACTATTTTTTGTTCATTTTGTAAGTTTATTCAAACTGACTTGGACTGCTGATTTGACTAAATTATTGTTCGTTGTGTTTTGGGTTCATGTAGCTGTGTGAGTAAATTTTAATGCCAATGTATGTGCATTTTTGCTTCATGTTGCTACATGAACTCAGCATTAATACATAGCTAATTTACATAGCCTTGTGATCATACACATACATTGGCATTAACCATTGAAAGACCTGGTTGGTTGCTGTGCTACTTCTACTTCCAACTGATAACCTATACTTCAATCTTTAGTTTGGGTGGTGGGTTGTTGTTCACCTCATTTTGCATTTTACAGCAAAGTCCATATCCATTCTGTTCTGATGATTATAGATGGAATGTTGCATATTAAATTTCAATATTTATTTATGGATTACAGGCTGTTGGTAAGGTTCTTCCTTACACATAGCTAAATGAGCATACACATACATTGACATACATTGACATTAATAAGCAGTAAAAAGGCCTGATTTTCTTTGCTAGTTCTAACTGATAATATTTCCTCTATCCTCTTTATTTAGTTTGAGTGGTGGGCCGTTGTTCACCTCAATTTTCTTTTTAGTGTAAAGTCGGTCTCCACTCTACTCTGATTATTATAGATGGAATGCTGCATATTGACTTTCAATATTGATGTATTGCAGGCTGTTGGTAAGGTTCTTCCTGATTTGAACGGCAAGCTCACTGGTATGTCCTTCCGTGTTCCCACCGTGGATGTGTCAGTTGTTGATCTCACTGTTAGAATCGAGAAGGCGGCCTCCTACGAGGACATCAAGAAAGCTATTAAGTAAGTTATTAATACTCCCCTTAAATATTTTAATCCAGTCGCCCATGTGTATTGTAGGACCCATTTTCGAATCAATCTAGTTGGCAAGGACTGAAAGCATTTCTTAGTGTAATGTAGTTTGTCCATCTATTTTGGTATGTATCTGAAACTTCATTGACATAATTGCTATTGTTTTTCAGGGCTGCTTCTGAGGGACCACTCAAGGGGATCATGGGTTACGTGGAGGAGGATCTGGTTTCCACTGACTTTGTTGGTGACAGCAGGTATGCCTTTTGCTTTGGATGCATTTAGGAGACACTGAATTATTATGGCACTAAGATTTTTGTTGAGCACACTTGTATGTGGAATCTTTGGATGCATTTGTTAGGAGCCATTAAATTATTGCGGCACCCAGAATTTTGTTTAGCACACTGCCATGTGGATTCCCAATAACTCACTTGTGGTTATGCTGTTTTGCACTTAGGTCGAGCATCTTCGATGCCAAGGCTGGTATCGCCTTGAACGAGAACTTCATCAAGCTTGTCTCATGGTATGACAACGAGTGGGGATACAGCAGCCGTGTCATCGACCTGATCCGCCACATGTTCAAGACCCAGTAGAGCAGTGTTCCTGCTTCCCAGCGACAGTCGTCCCCTTAGCCTTAGTTGCAGACCAGCCTGCTACTTGTGAATGTTGAGAATAAATAAACTTGAATGGTGCCTCTGGAGTCTGGACACGCTGGATTCACGCTGAGTTTGGACATGAGTTGCCTTTTGTTTTTCATACCAGCTACCTTCCTGTAACATCTGAGCTGAGCTAGTTTTTTTGCTTGTGAACATAAAACAAATCTTTTTTGATGTGCTAGTCAGTTTGGTTGCATAGACGAGTTTTGTCTTTGGGAATATTACTTGCCGTGTTTGCCCTGCCTCTTTGCTATCTGTTGCCTCTACAATTCGCATTTTTGTTTATCTGACTGAATGTCTTCTCCAGTTCTTATCTTCGTTTATCAGACTTTTAAGTTATTTTTCCGGTTGCAATTTTGGTGGCTACTTGTGTTATGCTAACAAGGTTGATTCCTCTGGCCCTTGCAAACGAGCATGCTGGCCAACGGAACCTTGGCGTTCAGTTTTCTTGGTTTTGGGCTGGTAGTAGTCGGAAGAATGGGATGCCTCGTTGTTGTGTTGTGTTGTGGTTCTGATTCCTTGTCCAGGATGAAAGTGCCTATTCTGTTGCCGGATAGTGGTGCTTCGGTGCTCCCATTGGTTTTCTCAAGAATTTTTGTTGCAATTTTTATAAAGGTTGGGGAAGGACTGGTCGCTGTATCCGGTGTAGTATTACACTCACAGGTAACGACGTCTCGTCCATTCAAGCTCCACCAATAGAATCACAATATTAGCCCTTAGGCCTGTTTGGTTCCCAAGGGCTAATATTGTGATTCTATTAAGGGGTGTTCGTTTCGCTAGACGGCACTAGTTTTGTCTATTAAAAATAAATTAAAAATAAAACTAATTATAGGGCCATATGCTAATTAATAAGACGAATCTATTAAGGTAAATTAATCTATCATTAGCGAATGTTTACTGTAGCACCACATTGTCAAATTATGGACTAATTAAGTTTAATAGATTCGTCTCGTCAATTAGTCTTTGGTTGACAAATTAGTTTTTTAATTAGTATATTTTTAATAGACTAAACTAGAACCACAATATTCGATGTGACAGGGCAAAAAAAATTGCACTGAAACAAACAATTTTTTTTATTAATAACCCAATTAAATAAAAAATTTCATAAACAACACTGTCCATTTTTTTTTGCAAAACTAACTCTTTTGCCGCGCCGTCCACAATGACGCGGCAAAAGCGTTAGCCGCGCCATGCATGTTGGCGCGGCAAAAGCGCCACCGTGGCACCGCCCGGCCACGCAGGCCCGGGTGGGCCCCGTTTGTCAGTTTGCCGCGCCAGGCGGGCTGGCGCGGCTAGTGCGTTTGCCGCGCCAGGCGGGCTGGCGCGGCAAAGCCGATCTAGATCTGGCCGCGCCGGCTTCTTCCTCCTTCCTCCTCCTTCCTCGCCTGCCCGTCCTGCCTCGCCGCCGCCGCCGTCCCGTCGCCCTCGGCCACCGTCCCGTCGCCCGCCGACGTCCGTGCCTCGACCGCCCGTCCCCGCCCTCCATCCGGCCGGACAGGGCACATCGCCGACGGCCAGTGGTGCTCGCCGGGGGCCATTGGAGCTCGCCGGCGGCCGGCCCCCTCCCCCCGTTCGCTCTCCCCAGCTCAAGCACCTGAATCTCAGGTTTGTTTGTTAGTTAATTTTAGTTTTTATTTTTTTTTTTGCAAAGTTAGTTATTTAGTTAGCAAAATGTTAGTTAGTGAGTTAGGTTAGGTAGTTTAATAAGTTAGGGTTAGTTAGTGACTTAAGGTTAGTGAAATAGGTTAGTTTAGTGAGTTAGGGTTAGGTAGTTAGTGAGTTAGGGTTAGGTAGTTAGGGACTTAGTTAGTTTAGTGATTTCGGTTATGTTAGTTACTTAGTGACATAGGTTGTTAGTAAAGATATGTTAGTTAGAGTTTTAGGGTATTTAGTTAGGGTATGACGAAATATTACTGAAGACACGTTAGTGAAGCCAACTTAGTAAGTAGTTACGCCATTCTTTACTTTTGAGAAGACCATCACTTGACCTTAGTTCCACTATTGACTTTGTAGATGGACACTGTATTCAGATTGTTTTATGGAGTCACAATTAGTAAACGAGATGGGTTGTTTGATGATAACATGGAACAAGAACTCGAAGTATTTGATGAGCGTCCTCCTTTTACAGAGCTTATGTTGCGTCTGAAGGAGAAGTTTGATGGTGATTTCTCGTTGAAAGGGAGATTTGACAGTGGCAAGATTAGGGCGAACTATGCGTTGATGCCCTTGCGCAACCAGGCTGACTGGGCAAAATACCAGACGATCGTTATGACATCCAATTCGACCATGGCTGAGATCGTGGTAGAGGACGGTTGGAGGAAGCAGGCAGAGGCGTCCAATGATGGCAACGAAGGTGAAGCACAGGAGGTAGGGGATGATGACGATGCAGCTCTGATGAGTATGGACGTTGATGGTCACCCCACGCAGGAGACGGTGTATCCATCTGAAAATGCTCACGCTGACGTCGGTCAAATAAACAATGATTTTGATGTGGCCGACCTAGAGCGGCTGGAGCAGGAGGAGCAGGAGGCACAATTGTTTGATGAAAACTATGATTCTGATGATGATTCAGATTATGACGAAGAAGAGGACAGTTATATTTCTGCTATGCCTGAGCCGGTTCGTGGTATTCCACAACCGGTTCGTGCTATGCCACAACCGGTTCCTCAGAATATGCATCCTCCAGGTACACTAGTCACTGATATACCAGAGGATCATACACATTTTGATTCGTGGAGGCGTTTGAGCGAAGCGAGGTATTATGTTGCGCCTGATCCTTTGACTGAGACAGAGCTGCAGCAATTGAGGTCGGTTAACATGCACTTTAGAGGCGTTCCAAGTTATAGGGATGTCAGTATGGTGGACCAGGCAGTTTGTGATACTGGATTGAATCTGTGCAAGCAAACACTGCATAACCATACAGATTGGATTCTTCATAAGGGTATGATTTTCAACACTATGACTGAGCTGAAGCTTTTCCTTGAGAACTATGCTGTGCATCATCATCGACCGTACACGGTCAGTCATTCTGATATTAATTTGAGGTACCACGTCAGGTGTTTGAGTCTTGGTTGTCCGTGGAGGCTGAATGCTCGCAAGAGAACTGATGGCAAGTGGAGGATCAGTAAAGTAGTACAACCGCATACCTATTTTACAAATAAAGGACAAGAACAATATCCTCAATTGGCGGCAAGATACCTTGCACGGCGCATTTTGGCATTTGTTGATGATGACGCCGACGTATCTGTTTCACAATTGATTATCTCCATATTTGGATTCACAGGCTATAAGGTGACTTATGGAAAGGCGCGGCGTGCGAAGCAGATCGCCCTTGCAATTCGTTGGGGTGGTTGGGATGAAGCGTACAACAGGATTCCACGGATTTTGTGTGCAATGGCATACTATAACCCTGGCCTAAAATGGTTTCCACACACCAACGGGCGCTTTGTAGACCGCAACACCGGCAAGGTTACACATGTTCTTCAACGTGTATTTTGGTCTTTTGCACAAACAGAGCATGCGTATCAGTACTGTCGTCCAGTCATACTTGTGGACGGTACTTTCTTGACCGGAGCGTACAAGGGTGTGTTGATGATGGCAGCGACTGTTGATCCCGAGGACCAGATAGTTCAAATTGCTTTCGCCTTGGTTGAGGGGGAGAACGTTGAGTCTTGGTCTTGGTTCATGGCCCTGCTACGGATACAAGTGTTAGGGCCTTCTCGGACAATATGTTTGATTTCGGACCATCATGTTGGGTTGCTTCGTGCCGCAGAGGAGGAGATAGAGGGTTGTCCTCCTCTAGTGCACAGATGGTGCATGCGTCACTTTGCCGCCAATTTCTGGCGTCGGCAGAGAAAAAAGGAGGTTTGTGCCAAGGTGAAAGAGCTATGATGTGTTAAAACTGAGCACAAATTCAAGGAAACAATGGAAGAGTTGGACAAAATGTTAAACAGTGCTGCCAGGGCCTGGATCGAGAGACAGATGGAACACAAGGAGAAGTGGGCGCTTGCTTACGATGAGGGCGGTTTCCGGTTCGGCATAATGACCACCAACTCATCGGAGTCTTTCAACAAGGTATTCACCGGTGTTAGAGCCTTGCCCGTTTCTGGAATCGTTGAGTACTCGTTTCACAAGACCAACGAGTACTTCGTGAAAAGGTGGTCCATTGCTCAAGACAACCTACAAACAGATGGTGAATTTGGAAAGGCGGGAAAGGAGCACATTCAGGAAAATGAGATCTGGGCAACGCAGCAAACTTGTGAGCCTTATAGACCAACCAGACAAATCTATAATGTTTGAGCAAAGGGTGGAACTACCTTGGGCGGGGAACGTTATGGTGGTCGCAACTACCAGATCGATCTTGAAAGAGTGGAATGCAGTTGTAATGTGCCGCAGATAATGCATGTCCCTTGCTCTCACATGATTGCGTCCTGTAGAGCGCGTGGATATAACTACAAGGCCCTACCATATATGTCCGACTACTATCGCCGGAGCAACACCGTCGCAATATGGCAGAGCAGCTTCGAGCCTTACCTTGATCCCACTCAATGGCCTCCATACTTGGGTAGAGACTTTATGCCTGATCCTGAGCTGCTGAAGGTAGGTGAGGGTAGGAGGAGGAAGAAGAGACTAAAGGGGGACATGGACAATATGGATAGGTATGGCGGGGGGGACTTCGACCAGACACCGAGCACGAACCTATGCTCTGTTTGCCACATGCCAGGGCATAATGCAACCTTCCATCGTAGACAAAGACAACAGGTGTACAACGACACCACTTCATTTGTATCTTTAGTTATATTAATTATTTGAATGTTTTTGTTATTTTTGTACATATGCTTTATTATTTTAGACACTGTACTAACCTGATCGTATGTTTTGTTTAAATAAACAGGATGACGAACCCTCCGGCGTACCCTCTCCTTGAGCCGTACTACGACGCCGAGCACCGGGCGCACAGGCTGACGGACTACGCCCCTCCGGAGCGTTTGACGTTGCTAAGACCGCGCACCCACCTCTGGCACCGGTGGGACGAGCGCTACACACCCTTCGTACGGCGCGCGGGCTTGTTGGTGCTGGCCCGCGTTGCCACCGACGCGGCGTGCCCGCTTGACCCGGCGCTCCTGACCGCGCTGGTGGACAGGTGGCGTCCCGAGACGCACACCTTCCACCTTGTCTGCGGGGAGATGACGGTGACGTTACTGGACGTGGCCAAGATTTTTGGTCTACGCCTGGGCGGGCTCCCCGTGACGGGGATTGTTGACTCGGACACGTGGATGGACACCGTCCACCAGTTCTGTGGTCGTAGGCCCCCGGACGACGCAGATGCCAAGAGGAACAAGTAAGCTACAATTTGTTTTTCTAATTTAGTTGCATACGATTGCTACTATCATGTCCTAACTTCAACTTTTTTAAAACAAACAGGAAGACTTCTGAGGTGCCTTCGTCATGGATCACCGAGCACTTTGCGTATTGCCCCCCTAACGCCGACCCACAGGTAGTGGAGAGTGAAAGTCCTTGTTTGGTTTTGGATAATTGATGTCACCTAGAGTACTAACCTTGTCATGAAGTGTTTATGAGCTAGGTTGGTACATTCCAAGTACGGGAGCCAAATGATGATCATGGTATTGGTGGTGATGACCAAAAGATAGATCAAGTGCTCCACATTTGGAAGAAGAAGAAGAGAAAAACAAAATCCTATGGAGATCAAGGCAAAGGTATAAATAGGAATTTTGTTTTGGCACTCAAGACACCATAGAGGGTGTGAGTGCATTTAGGATAGATAGCCGTACTATTAAGAGGGGAATATCTCAGTGATCACGGTTATCAAGTGCCACTAGGTGGATTCATACATGCATATGCATTAGGACCTAGTGTGCTAACTCGAATCCTTTGAATATGTTTGTGAAAATGCTAACACACATGCACAAGATGATGAACACTTGTTGGTGTTAGCACATTTGCAAAGGAGAAGTTGTTGGAGTTGTTTTGGATCAACATAGAGAAGAAAATGAAGTTTTCTGTGTATGGTCGGTGGTACCGACCAGGGTGGTCGGTGGTACCGCCCATAGGTGCTGCGTGCAGCCCTCTCTGTGTTGGGGCGTTTTTGGCCTGGCGGTAGTACCGCCATTACTTCGGTACTACCGCCGGCGGTGGTACCGACCAGAGGGTCGGTGGTACCGTGGCTCTAAGGGGTTTCGTGAGGCTCTCTGTAGATTTGAAAATGGCCTGGCGGTAGTACCGCCATTACCTCGGTACTACCGCCCGCGGTGGTACCGACGCAAGGTCGGTAGTGGCTTGCTTTTCGCAGAGCTCTCTGTTCGCGACCGTTTTTGGCCTGGCGGTAGTACCGCCATAGCCTCGGTACTACCGACCTCGGAGGTACCGACCAGAGAGTCGGTGCTTCTCCTAAATCAGCGGGTCGTGTGTTAAACGGCTAGTTTGACTCTGTTGGTACTACCGCCCAGGAAGGGTCGGTACTACCGACCAAGCGCAGAAAAGTAGGGTTCGGGCTGTCCTCCTCCCCTCTATATAAATTGGCCATGGCCACCTTTGGGAAGGTTCTTCTTGACTCTCTGACTTCTTGAACATCCTCTTGAGCAAGATCTAATCCCTCCCTCCGATCTCTTTGCTTGTTAGTGCGAATCCAAGTGAGATCGAGAGATCCAAGTGCATTTGCTTGTGAGTTCGCATCTAGTGGCACTTGGCGATTGTCGTTGCTGCGGATATTCTTATTACTCTTGGTGGTTGCCGCCACCTAGACGGTTTGGAGCAGCGGAGGAGATAAGGCACGAGTGGTGATTGTTCGTGGCCATCTCCCGGTGATTTGTAAGGGGTTTCTTGTACCTTCCCCGGCGGAGCGCCAAAGGTAACTCTAGTGGATTGCTCGTAGCTTGTGGATCCCCATCTTGTGTTGGTTGTGTGGCACCCTATTGAGGGTTAGGCGTGTGATGCCTATTAGCGCGTGAACCTCCAAGTGGGTGTATCGCTACAACGGGGACGTAGCTTGCCGGCAAGCAAGTGAACCTCGGAGGAAAAATTATTGTGTCAACCTGTCTCCGTGGTATTCTTTGATATTCATCTATTAATCTCTTGCCGGCTCGGTATACACACCTCTATCTCTTGTACTTACTTTTGTTACTTTCTTGCAAGTTAATATTATGCCTTGTTGTTAGTTACATTCTCTTATCTTGTGTAGTGATATACATTATTGCTTATTTAGTTGTTGAATAGTTCCTTTGATATTGTGTGACTTAGAGTTTGTGGTTTTCTAGAATTGTGAATAGGTGGCTTGCATCTGTGTAGAGCTAGCGCAAACTTCGCTTCGCCTTTTAGTTGTCTAACTAGTTTGTTTAAGTGTTGTTGTAGAGATTTTTTATAGGCTATTCACCCCCCCTCTAGCCATTTAGGACCTTTCAATTGGTATCGGAGCAAGGTCACCGTTTATTTGAGGCTTAACAACCTTCGGTGTCAAAATGGCTCATATCAACAACACCAAAAGGCCACCCCAATTTGATGGCACAAACTATAGCTATTGGAAGGCAAAAATGACCACTCATTTAAAGTCAATCAATAGAAAGATATGGCAAGTTGTGGATGTCAAGATTGAGATAGTCGATCCGGAGCATCTCACCAATGCCGAAGAAGAGAAGATGCAGAACAATGACATTGCTCTCAGTGCTATTCATGATGCCGTTGATGAGAGGGTATTTGAGCAAATCAAAAATTTGGAGATGGCATATGATGCTTGGAAGAAATTGGAAGAATCATTTGAGGGCACTCAAGCAGTGAAAGGAGCAAAAGCATACATTCTCAAAGAAAAGTTTGCTAGCTTCAAGATGAATGAAGATGAAAGTGTTCCAGAGATGTTCCATAGGCTTCAAGTGCTTGTAAATGATCTCAAAGCACTTGGAGAAGAGGTGAAGGACAAAGACTTCTCTCATAAATTCTTGAGATGTCTTCCCAACAGATTTGGCATGTTAGTCACGTTGCTTGTAAGAAGCGGTTTGGACACTATGACACCAAACCAAGTTCTTGGAGATGTAATGACCGATGACACCTACAGAGATGAGAATGATCAAGAAGTAAAGAAGGATGAGAAGAAGAAGAGTGTGGCATTCAAAGCCACAACATCATCATCAAAGAACAAGGGCAAAGCAAAGAAAGAAGATTCTAGCGAAGATAACTGCTCAAATGACAGTGATGACGATGATAAAGAGATGACTCTATTTGTCAAAAGGTTTGGAAAATTCATGAAGAAGAAGGGCTACCGAGCAAGGAGGAAGAAGACTTCATACAAGAACAAGGATGAACCAAGGAGGTGCTTCAAGTGCGGTAGCAAGGACCATCTTGTTGCTCAATGTCCGTACAACAGTGAGAATGATGATAATGACAACAAGAAGGACAAGAAGAAGGAGAAGAAAGAAAAGAAGAATTACACAAAGAAGAAGAAGGGGCAATCATATATGGTCACTTGGGATAGTGATGCATCCACAAGTGATAGTGATGAAGATAGTGATAATGAAGATCGCAAGACAAGCAAGAAAAAGGCACTTGCAAGTATTGCTATCAACAACAAGCCTTCAATCTTCGACACTCCATCATGCTTCATGGCAAAGGCCACAAAGGTACTATCTGATGATGATGAGAGTGATAGTGATGATAGTGATGATGATGAACCCACTAAAGATGAATTAATTGAAATGCTTGATGATGCTAGAGAACACTTTGATAAAAAGAGAAAGGAGTGCAAAGAATTGCAAAAGAGACTAAAAGCTCTTGAGCAATCCTTTGAGGAGCTCAATGCTACTCATGAGAGGCTAGTGGAAGCCCATGAGGAGCTTGGCAATGCTCACTCTAAGCTTAAGGAAGCTCACTCCTCACTTGTTGATCAAGCTAAAACTGAAAAAGTGGTTAAAACATGTAACATAGGCATAGCTTGTGATATAATCGATGAATCTTCCTATAAGCCTATTATTATTGCTGCTACTAACCCTTCATGTAGCTCATTATCTACCACTACTACTTCATCTATGGATGATGGCTTCACTTGTGATGCCTCACTCATGGTTGAGAATGAGACATTAAAGAAGGAGGTAAATGAGCTCACTCACGCCTTAGGTAAAGCCTATGGTGGTGAGGCCCGCTTGCTTAAGTGCTTGGGTAGCCAACGTTTTTCTCTCAACAAAGAGGGATTGGGCTATACCCCCAAGAATGGCAAGGCGG
>CM019828.1:0-44589 GCA_009763385.1 Coix lacryma-jobi var. lacryma-jobi | reverse complement strand
CTTTTTGCTATTGGTGCAGTGCCAGGTAAAAGATCTATTATAAATTCAATTTCACGTTCAGGTGGCATACCTGGCAGATCGTCGGGAAAAACATCCGGGAATTCTCTGACTATTGGAATATCATCAGTCGTTGATCCCTTAATCTGATTCACTTGGCATACTTCAAGAGTTGGTGACACTGCCTTGCACTCTATTACTTCTCCCTCTGAAGTTTTCAGCTGTACGGTTCTTGATGCACAGTGAATGACTGCATCATGCTTTGTCAACCAATCCATACCCAGAATGACATCGATCCCATATGTGTTTAACACCATCAGATCGGATAAAAAGTCTACCCCCCTTATGTTAACCTTAACTTTTGGGCAGCGCAAGCTTGCTCTCATTTCACCACCTGGTGAACTAACAAGCATGGCCTTGTCCATGGTATGCATGAGTAGTGTATGCCTCTTCACAAAGTGTGCAGATATAAAAGAATGCGATGCTCCGGAATCGAACAAAACTAAAGCAGAGTGGGAGTTAACTGGAAACGTACCGATCACAACATCTGGGGCGCCCTGAGCTGACTCTGTTGTCACATGGTTCACCCTGCCACGAGCATAGTTCTGCTGACCTGGACGGCTTGGCGTGTGGGTGTTGAGCTTCTGGTTGCTTTGGGATCCTTGTCCCGTCTTCTTAGGACAATGGTAGGAGAGATGCCCAACGTCACCACAGACGAAACACTTGTTGTTTGTTGGAGTGGCCGGTGTGTTGGGTGAGTTCTTCACTGGTGTTCCACCAGTCTGTCCCTGGCGAGGGGTCTGTGCACGACTCTGATTTTGTTGAGTCTGCTGAGGAGTCCTCTGCTGGTTCTGGTTGCGCTGGTCATTGCCCGATTGCCCATACTGCCTCTGCTGGTTGCCGTACCCCGTAGAAAAACGCGGACGTCTGCTGCTTCCGGACTGCTGGTTCTGAAACTTTCTCTTCTTGGCGTCCATATCACGCCTCTTTCCTTCAATTACCAACGCCTTATCAACCATCTGCTGAAAGTTGGCGAAGGTGTGAGAGAGTAGCTGATACTGGATTCCATCATTCAAGCCTTCCATGAAAAGCTCCTGCTTATCAAGGTCTTCTTCAATGTCCCGAGGTGCATAGCGGGAGAGCTGTGTAAACTTGTCCTTATACTCGCTAACAGACATGCTTCCTTGCTTCAGAGCTAAGAACTCCTTTCTCTTCAAACGTACTGTTCCCGCCGGCACATGATGCGTGCGGAAACTGTCGCGAAACTCTTGCCACGTGATCTGGTTGGGGTTGGGGTGCGCTTGTTGGTAGGTCTCCCACCAATCAAGAGCTGCTCCTTGGAGTTGCCCCGATGCATACAAGACCTTCTCGCGGTCGTTGCATTGCGCGATCTCCAACTGGCGTCCAACTGCCCGGAGCCAGTCATCCGCCTGAAGTGGATCTGGGGAGTGGTCGAAGGTAGGCGGATGTCCCTTCATGAACTCGCCTCGCTTATCTCTAACTTGAGGTGGAGGTGGGGGTGGATGATTCTAGTTGTTCTGGATGGCATTGGTCATCTGTTGCATGAGCTGTGTCTGCATAGCCAGGAGTTGTTCTATTGACACATTGGGAGGTGGTGGTGGTGGGTTTCCTGCTCCAGGGGTTCTCCTGGTGTCAACCATCTGTAACATATGTATAGGCCTCATAAGCTCTTTTGTATTGTATGATAAAGCACTGACAGAGATATAGATAACAAAAGAAAACTGCTCGAGAAAACTGATCCAAGAAAAGATGATATAGAACCCAACGTTATTATTATTATTATCACATTAAGAGTACTAAGATGGTGTGGACATGCCCCACACTCATCTCAATCATGCAAAGATCCAAATCATTACATGATCATCAACACAAGCATTAAAACACGTTATTAAACTCAAGGTTCATCCAAGACTCGACAATAAGACACTGACTCAACACTGACTCAAACTCGCGTAACTGTCGATCTGGCCTGATCTAGGATCAGGCTCCTATGGGTCGTAGCTCGTGCGGGTGCAGGTGCAACTCGGATGGTGCCTCTTGCGCTGAACGACGATAGCAGGGTCCCTCGCTGTGGTGACTGGCAGGGTGTCCTGCGGCTGGACTCCACGTCGCACCTGGCGCTCGAGGGAGTCGATCCGACGCTGCAACCTCTCCGTCTCAATCCATAGAGTCCTCTGATCCATCATAGCACGATCCAGGGCTGTGTTGAGAGCGACCACCAAGGGTACTGTCGCAATCAACCTAGCACTCTCGTGCTGCTGCACCCGTGCAACATCACAGCCATCGTCCAAGGTACGGCGTCGAGGGAAGTAGCGGTCGTCATCCTGCTGGATGGTCGGAAACAACCTGTCGCGGAAGACAAGGCAAGCCTGCCTAGCTGCATCCTCCACGCCGAACTCACGGGCGAGGGTCGGGCTCAGAGCGCAGATGACGTCACGAACAACCCAAGTCTTGTCCTCCTCGTCCCAAGTCTTCACGAACGCCTTCGTGACCCAGTAGCCGGTGTGCTCTGGGTGGGTGTACGACCGGCTGCGGTACTCCACCGTGGTACGACAAGGCCCGTAGTGCAGGTCGACGAGCTTCAGGAGCTTGGGGTGGTAGAAGTCGTCGCCTTCCTCGGTGGTGCGGGTCTTCCGGATCCAGGTGGGATCCTCGTCCTGGACGTGGTACTCGGGAGTCCTCGAACCACTGTCGTCGCTGTCGTCGTGCGAGTCGCTGGAGTCGGAGCTGGAGTGGTCGTCGGAAGAGTCGTCGGAGGAGTGGTCGTCGGACGAGTCTCCGGAGTCGTCGCTGGGGTCTCCACCTGCAGCCTGCTGCTGCTCCTCGGGCTCCTCCTCGGCCTCCTGCCTCTGCTGACGGAACAGACGGAGGTACTCGGCGCGGGTCGGTGCACGTCCTCCGGTGCTCTTGCGAGCGGTCTGCTTGGTCCGTGCCATCTACAAATTTTAAATAAGAGTCAGGTACGGTAAAAAGTTTTATGAAAGACAGAGGAGTACTGGAAATTTTATAAATTACAAAAAGCAATAAATTTTTGGAATTACTCCTAGGAAAAAGGGGTGTCCAGTCTATCTAGGGTAGCGTCCTACAGTCAGTTCGGCTTTGATACCAATTTGTAACACCCGGATTTACGAATAAAACCGAGGTAAAGCATATGTGGGCCCAGGGGGTCCCAAATCCACATATACCACAAAATGTATATCATTACAGCACGAACAACGTTTAATAACTTATTACATCACACGAGATTGTTCTTCACATCGGCCAACGGCCCATTATTACAACGGTAGCGTAGACATAGACTTTACTCCACAGGGACACCGACTGGGGTACGCCATCCTCAAAAGTCTGGCACATCTTCTGGATACTCCTCGTACTCTCCTTCATCTGGTACCCATCCGGGATTTTTATGTGAACCAACGACAAGCGTCAGCTCACCATGCTCAGCAAGTACAACTACGGGTAATGCAAGGCTCAAAAGGTTGACCGGGTTGACTGCGATTAGCATTTTATCTTAAACATATTTTAATACTATCCTTTCATTACTAAGTATGTGATCCCTGTTGTCCCACATGGTATGATCATAATTATGTTAACAAGAGGCAAGCCACAAACCACCAACATACCCCACCATGAACCACTTATAAAGGATCCGAGCCGCTCGTATCCGTGAGCACGGCTGATATATCAGGTTTACACTCTGCAGAGGTTGTACACTTTCACCTTAGGCCGTGATTCCCATATGCCGGGGAGAGCCAATCCCACATTACCTCCTCTATGGAAGTACGGCAGGGTTTCACTACGTAGTCTTTCACTAGCTACCCTAACAAGTAGTAGCCGCAAGGTTTCGGCTTCCAGGCGAATGGAGGCCCCCTTCAAGATGGCACACCTGACAGCCGACCAGTACACATCTTGACAGGCAAGGAAGCCATTCTTTAACCCGGTTCCCCTCCTCTAGCGCCTTTCGGTAACTACTACAAGCTAGAGAAAGTCTAGTTACACAACTAAGATCAGAGCCATATAATACCCAAGGTTGCACGGGATCTCCCGGGTGGTCGCTTTAAAAGATAGTCCCTGGGGTGGGTCACTGAGCAACACCAGGCTCCAGTGCCCTAAACGTGGTTAAAAAGCCTCTTTTAACATTTGTTCCATAGTCATTAATCAGTATTAAACAATTAGCATTTATATAGCGCTTAGCATTTCTAATCATATTGTGCAAAACCCTCCCATAGGTTCAAGGTATACAGTTTCAGGAAACTAGTATGATCCTATGGTTCATCATATTAGACACATGCATAATGATTTACTAGGTCTTGCATTAAATAGGTAACAAGGAAACCGTGGGTTGTACTTGCCTTGGTCACACGCTTGGTCCAGGTACTGCTCCTGCGAAGCCTGCTCCTCAAACACGTCACCGTCTGGACTCGATATAGAATCACCAATCATAGCATCCAAACAGTCATTACATGCAAACAAAATATATATCTATTAGAGCAGTACATCAAGCATCAAAAACAGTTAGAGAAACATACATAAAACTATTCTACTCGTCGATACGATCAAATGAACATAAAGATCACTCTAATCGGATTTAAAACGAGAAAGTTATAAAGAAAACAAGTTTCAGGGGCATTTTTATAAATAAAAATCATTTTCCGAGGGCTAACTCGCGAAAACCGAGGACTAAAACGCTATTGAACACAGCCGGCGGGGGCTAACACGCGAAAACGCGTCCTCTGGACGGCGGGCACTATAACCGGGAACTCCAGGGGCTAAACCGAAAGAAAACAGGACTTAAAACTAAATATTTTGAACTGCAACGGACTGCGGGTTGATTTTCATAAAACACGGGGGCCTTTCTGCAAAAGCGGCAGCAGCTGCCGCGCTGGCGCCGACACGGCGCCACGCGGCGCAAGGGGATTGGGCGGGTCCACCAGCTGGCGGTGGACCGCGAGCAGGGCGCGAGTGCACGGGCCGGTGAACCCGGCGCATACCCCTTCGGGGTTATGCTCTAATCCTGGCCGTCCGCACCGATCGGACGGCGCAGGGCGGCTCGGCGAGAAAGCGCGGCGGCGGGAGCGGTGGTGCAAACGTCGGCGAGCGGCGGCGCCATGCGAGGGGCTCGGGAACTCGCCGTTCCAGCGTTCCCGACCTTGGTTGGCCACGCGGATAGCACCGGAGCGAAGCGGGGCCGAAGGCGAACTCGGCGGTGGCCTTGGCTCCGGCGGAGACTCACCGCAGCGACGACGAGGCGGCGGCGGGATCTGCGAAAAGGAAAAAGCTCCGGTGAGGCTCGGGTTCACGCGGAACAAAAGAGAGAGGGCACGGGGTGGGTTCGGACGGTCGCGGCGTCACCTGCGGGTGCTCGATGGAGAGCTAGGACGGCCGGCGGGGCCTCGCAGGCGGCGGCAGAGAGGGTGGGTGCGGGAAGTGGCGAGGGGAGGGCGAGGGGCTTCGCCCGGGGCTTTATAGGGCTCGGGTGGAAGCGGAGGCGGCCGGGAGTGCTCCACCGAGCTCGGCTTGAAGGCCGAGTGGCCATTATGGCCACTCAACGCCGGTTACGGGAAGAGGATCGGGCGGCGGCGGTGGCATTGCAACCGGCTTGAGGAAGGGGAAGGGTGAGGCGCTGACAGGTGGGCCCGGGGTGTCAGCGGGGAGAGCGGGGCGCGGGCGCGGTGCTTGCGCGAGCAGGCCGGCGCGGGCGAGCGAGCGGGCCGAGCGGCTGGGCCGCGAGCGCGCGAGGGGAAAGGGGAAGCGGGTCGCGCGGTTGGGCTGGCTGCGCGCGGGGCGAGCAGGCCGACTGGGCCGGCGGGAAAGGAAGGGGAGGGGGAGAGGGAGGCGCTGCGGGCTTGGGCCGCATCGCCGGCTGGGCCAAAAGGGTGAGGGAGGGTGAAGGAGAAAAAGAAAAGCCTTTTCCTTTATTTTCTTTTGAAAACTTGTTCAAACCCAAAACAAATTTGAATTTGAATCACTCAGCACTATTCCTACACTCAAGCAAAATATTATGCTCCAGCATGAATGCAACAAAAATGTTTTTACGCCCCAAATAACTTTATTAATTCACCAAAAATTATTATTTAAGCTCTATGTTTCATGAAAACAAATAAATGAATTCATATTAAATTCTATTTTCTCAAAAGCGATTTTTCAGGGTGTCACAGCATGCCGCGCACCTTCGCAAGGAAGGTCAAGCTTAGCAGGTGGCGAGCGGACGCGTGCCGTACGACTGACAAAGCTAAGAAGTTAACCTTCGCGCCCCTGGCGAAGGTGTGCGGAAGCCAGGCAGCGGCGGACATGTGGGAGGCGAGCTAGGGTTTCTACAGTGTCTGTGTTTGTACAATTCTGCTCTTCCGTTGTATAGCGTAGAGGAATCTTTCTTGTACCCTTTTTGTAATTTGGTCAAAGCCCCTTGGTTTTCCCTATAAATACCAAGAAATGAACAGTGTAACAGCGGTGGTTTTTTGGGGAATAGAGCCACAACATTACTGTTCTTGCTTCTCTATACCCAGAGCAGCAACGACAGTTGGATCCTCACCACCATTTATGCTCCCTATTCATATGAGGGTAAAAGAAGGTTCTTAAGGTGGTTCAAGGACATTTGCATGGACCCGGAGATAAATTGGCTAGTGATAGGGGACTTTAATCTCTACATAAGACCTGAGGACAGAAATAGGGAAGGAGCTGATGTTAATGAGATGTTCCTTTTCAACGAGGCCATAGAAAAACTGGGAATTGTGGAATTACCTCTCCATGGAAGAAGCTACACTTGGACAAACAAACAACATCCACCTCTACTTGAAAGATTAGATTGGTTCTTCACCTCCAACATATGGACCACAAACTACCCAAATACAAGGGTCAAAACTTTGGTCATGGAGACTTCGGATCATTGGCCCTGTGTGGTGGAAATTGACACCAAAATTCCTTTAGGGTCACTTTTCCGATTTGAGAATTACTGGTTAAGCCATGATGCCTTTGCTAATGTGGCAACATTGGGCTGGTCTGCACCTGATCACATCTCTGACCCTGCAAAACTCCTCACAGCAAAGTTCAAGAACCTCAGGAAAGAAATCAGACTGTGGAGGAATACCCTGCCCAATCTGGCACACACAATTGAAAGAATAAAATTGGTACTACACTTCCTGGAAATCATTGAGAATCAAAGGGACTTATCACTCCTTGAGTGGAATTTCAGAGAACTGGTGGCCTCCAAACTGGTTTCTCTTCTGAAGCAACAAAGGTCATATTGGAAACAAAGAAGCAAAATTAGATGGGTTAAGGAAGGAGATGCTGGAACAAAATTTTTCCATGCACATGCCACTATTAGAAACAGAAAGAACTCAATCCCAATCCTTCAGGATAGCCTTGGCAACACCTTTAGCTCCCATGAAGACAAAGCTAATGTGGTATGGACCGCTTTTAAAGAAAGGATGGGTCAGTCTGAATATAAATAGATGTTCCCCGATTTAGAATCTCTGATGCCTGTTGTCAATGATCTGGATCAACTTGAAATGCCATTCTGCAAAGAAGAAAATAGATGAGGTAGTGAGGAACTTGCCTAATAATAAGTCTCCTGGGTCGGATGGATACACTAATGAATTCATAAGAAGATGCTGGGCAACCATCTCTCAAGACTTCTATAAGCTATGTGAGGGATTCTCTGAAAACCAAATTTGTCTCAGAAGTATTAACAATTCTTTCATTGTTCTAATACCGAAAAAAGAGGGCCCCATTAAAGTATCTGACTACAGACCTATATCACTCTTAAACACCTCCATCAAGCTGCTGACCAAATTATTAGCAAACAGACTCCAAGCACAGATCAAGAGGGCTATACACATCAACCAGTATGGATTTATCAAAACGAGAACCATCCAAGATTGCATTGCTTGGGCCCTGGAGTACATTCATATTTGTCATACCTCAAAGAAGGAGCTAATCATACTTAAATTAGACTTTGAGAAGGCCTTCGATAAGATAGAGCATGAAGCAATATTGGAGATACTCAAAGCAAAGGGGTTTGGACAGAAATGGAATGGATGGATCAGGAATATTCTAAGCTCGGGGACGTCAGCTATACTGTTAAATGGAGTGCCAGGGAAAGTGTTTCATTGTAGAAGAGGAGTCAGGCAAGGAGACCCACTCTCTCCCCTCCTGTTTGTCTTAGCTGCTGACATGCTACAATCCATAGTCAACAAAGCCAAAGACCAGGGCCTTCTTAACTTACCTATTCCCCTTAGACATACTACAGACTTTCCTGTTGTACAATATGCCGATGACACCATAGTTATCATGGAAGCATGTGCCAGACAGCTATGGACCCTTAAAGCTATGCTTCATACATTTAGGGAATCCACTGGGTTGAAAGTTAATTATGCAAAGTCTATCATGGTTCCAATAAACACAAGCCAAGAGAAAGTGCAGCATCTAGCAAGAACTTTCAATTGTGAGATAGGGAGTCTCCCCTTTACTTATCTTGGACTGCCTCTTGGCCTATCCAAACCAAAAGTCATTGATTTCACCCCTCTTGTGAATAGATGTGAGAGAAGACTGGCTGCTACATCCTTGTTCTTGAGTCAGGCAGGGAGACTTGAAGTCACCAATTCCATCTTTTCAGCCTTGCCAACTTACTGCATGAGCACTTTCCTTCTTCAACAAACTGTAATTGATCAAATTGATAAATTCAGGAAAATCTGTTTGTGGAGAGGATCAGAAATCAATGCAAGGCAAAAACCCAAGGCAGCTTGGCCTATGGTCTGCAGATCAAAAGAAGAAGGAGGCCTAGGAGTTATTAACTTGAAAACCCAAAATGAAGCTCTGCTGGTGAAACAACTGAATAAATTCTTTAACAGAGAAAACATTCCTTGGGTTTCTCTGATTTGGGAGAAATATTATAGTTCAGGAGGACTCCTTGGGAACAATAAAAAAGGTTCCTTCTGGTGGAGAGACATCTTAAAACTTCTTGATAAATTCAAAGGAATTGCAAGACCTCAAGCTAGGAATGGTGAATCAGTCCTTCTCTGGGATGATCTTTGGGAAGGGGATCTATTGTCTCGAAAACTCCCTGAGCTGTTCTCATATGCAAAGAATCCCAAGATAACTCTAGCAAATGCATTGCAACAGGTACCTATGAACAGCCTTTTTCATTTGCCACTCTCTCAGCGGGCCCTTGAGCAAATGATCAGATTACAAAACACTCTGGAGAATTTACAGAATCAAGAAGACCCTGATAAATGGACTCTCATTTGGAGCTCTAGCAAATACTCAGTCAAAAAGGCCTATAATCAGTTCAGTGGACATGTCACTCTCCCTCCAATTTACAAATGGCTATGGCAATCCTCCTGCCAAAACAAACATAAAGTGTTTTTTTGGTTGCTCCTAAAGGACAGACTGAGTACAAGAGACCTACTACAGAGGAAAAATATGGAACTGCCTGACTACAACTGTGCTCTTTGTAACACCTCAACTGAAGAATCACTGGTGCATCTCTTCCTTGACTGCCCGTTTGCTACTCAGTGCTAGGCCTGGATTAACATCCAGCTTGATGTAGACATCGAACCACTTCAGAATCTGCTGAATCTCAAAGAACAACTTGGAGTCCCATTCTTTATGGAAATTATCATCCTAATGTGCTGGACTATATGGAAGCAGAGAAATGATATGATTTTTCGTCTGAAACAACCAAGCTTTTCATTAGCCAAGGAAGATTTCATGGCTGAGCTGCAAAGCCTATCATGGAGGATCAAGAGAAGGCTTATTCCAAATCTGTACCAATGGACTGCCAATTTACCTTAATAAGGACCCTCTCGGTCCTAAGTTTCATTTTCTTTATCTCCTTCTTCGTCTCTTAAATTTCTCCCTAGGCCTATGTATTCCTCTTTCTTGTACCTGCACTTTCAATTTAATAAATTTCTGTAGGGGTGCGAACCCCTCCAGTTTCTTCAAAAAATTGTGACGACCGGTGACCTTCGCTGATCCCTGCGTGTGAGCGGGGGTAAGGCAAGTGTGATCCCAACAATATATGTGTCCATGCATGGCTACACGCCTACACACTACACCGGGGGAAAAAAATCACATATATGATATACCCCAAAAAAAAATGTGCTGCAGAAAAGCACACACCGATGGAGAAGACGGTGAGATCGACCCATCGGTGACAAAAAGGAGACGAATCCAATCCAATAATTCCGAAAGGCATGCATAATATATAGGATGGAGGAATAATAATGAACCAGGCCGGGTCGCGACCACGACGAGCACGACGCAGGCAGGAGTGACTAAGCATGGAATGGAACAGGGCTCTGGCCGGGCAGTGGCCACTGCCCACCACCACGCCTCTCGCCGTCGCCGTCCCGGCCGTCGGCCCGCGTCCTCCTTTATTTGCGCAGCATGCACGGAGATCCATCGTCGTACTCGTACGTGCAGACAGAGAGCCTCCCAGCCATCCGTCTTGCATTAGCTAGCTTAGTAGCTGAAAGCAAAGCAAAATCTACATCATGAGATATTGGGATACATGGCTGTCGGAAGAAAACGACGAGTCATTCAGTCATGGACGACACGGAGGCCCGGCCCGCTATGATCTGGTGGATGGATTGGATGGTGTGGTGAGAATAATAATGGAGAAAAAGTTCAGGTTTTATTATTTGGCGTAGCTCTTTTCGATCCTTCGCTGGAAGTGGATAGGAGTGCATCCAGATCGACAGCTAGTAGGGTCAGATGTGTGTCGATCCGGTGTGGTGTGGTGGGCAAATGCATGCATGATATGATTAAAGGCGGATCGAGTCATAATTATTGGTGGCAAAAGATCGATAGCCTCACTGCTGGTCGTAGAGGTTTCAGAATTCATTCAGTGGAAGGAGCAGTCCCTAGCTGTAGCTGTTCCCTACTACCAAGGGCGAAGCAAAAGTGTCATCGATCAGCTGTCGAGTTCAGTCATCGCTACTCATCAGTAGTGTGATGGGACGATCACATTGCAGTGCTATTACAGACAGTGTGTGCGATATGATTCGATTCCTGTCAAGAGTCATTATTCGTTCGGTATGTATGTATGCAGGTTCTAAAAAAGGCACGGTTAGATTGTTGTTGGTCTCTCTTCTTGTTTTGGTGTAAATTTTGGGAGCTTTCTTGGTTGGACTTGTCTGGTTGGGATCAGGAGGAAGTGAAGGCACATATGACATGAGGATGCCTGCAGAAACGAAACACAGTTTTCTGATCGAACACTTGCTAATGTAATGTATACCATGTGTTGCGCCGCTTGGTGGGCCGGGCCCATGAGGGGCAACGCCATGTCCAGAGAACACTGCAAAAAAGAGGCGGCACTGCCATGTGTTGGGCCGGGCCCATGATGGGCAACGCCCCACACATGTCGTCTTCCTCCCGAGAAAGATGCAATCTTGTTTTGGAAAAAGGAAAAAAAAAAGGCGATCGAACCCGTCGGCCCAAGTTTTACGGCCCGCTCTGTCGTTTTGGGCTTGGAGTTTGGCCCGTTCGTTTGCTCGTCACCGGTTGGGGGGCTGCGCTGCCTTCTTCTCCCTGAAAGGAGATGCAACCATGATGGCCATTGGCATTGGCCATTCGCCAAGAGCTCAAAGACAAGCACGAACATGAGAACATCGATGATCATCTTCCAGCCTAACAATTAGCGCTGGACCGCCATTGCTGCCTGCACTGAACTGCACTGCACGCCAACACGAATGACGGATACTGGCAGAGACGACGACAAAGCCACACGCTGCATGGCCGCATCTGTACAGCAGGCGACTGTTGGTGTTGGACGCCATGAAAGGCCGGCCGTCCGGCAGCGGCGGGCAGGCGATTCGATGGAATCGCCATGCATGGATATGGAAGCTGCCTCACCTCTCCACAGGCACTGCTAGACAGTACAGTACTCCGCCATTCCTAGCTTGCTTGTTCGCTTCTGAATCTGACACGGCAGCATCTCTGCATGTGCATCTGCATGAGCCCTCACGTCAAGAGAAAAAGAAAGAAGCTGCAGCAGGACTGTACAGTACCCTGTGGAGCTGGCCGGGGAGCCTCCTGGCTGCCCTGCAGCTAGCTGCGGCCGCTGCCCGTGTGGTCTGGTCACTGGTCACCGTCTCACTGCTAGTCAGCTCATGCACGAGCACGACGACGGCGACGCACGGCTGGGACAGTGCACTGTGCACGCATCGATCGATACGGTACCATCACTCGCGCATGCATGGAGTACGGAGTACAGTACTCCGTATGCATGGATGTCTCAGGTACAGGGCGCATACACGGATGCGTGTAAAAAGGGCCCCCTGTCGTGTCTCTCTGTCTGTGTGGGCGTCTGACGTACCAAGTACAGTACAGTACAGTACAGTATGGAACGGATGCACGCAGTATCCAGTGTTGCTCTCGTGCACTACCGCGCGGCATCGCGGCATGGCTTCTTCCTGCTGTGCGGCCTGTGCCTGATGGTGTTGCCATCCAGTGACGTGTACCTCCTCCTACAGTACTTCACAGTGTCCACTCCACTCCACTTATCCCAATCTTAAGAAAACCATTTATCTCCTTTCTCGAAACAAAAATAATAATAATAATAATAATAAGACGATTCGGTACGGGTTATTTTTCATGAGAGAAAAATAATATTTCACGATCAATTTGTACTGATTCAAGTATATGTCGACTAGCTCAAATGAACACATGATATAGGTTTAATTAACTTTATATAAAATAGTATCTATATTGCTCTATTCTGCTTTTGACAAAATTTGTTGCAGCATCTGATGCTGTTTTTGTTCTTGTTCGCTATGAGAAAAACACTGTATGATGGACGATAATAAGCAGTGGTGATAAATGCTAATAAGTTCAAATGAACAGACTATATCAACATATAAATTTATCATGAAAATATATTTCATGGTCAGTCGAACAATACTCATTAAGCATCATAAATATCCCCCCCCCCCCCCCCCCCCCCCCCGCTGGTACCATAAAAGAATATATGTCTAGGTTTGGGGTGAGTCAAAGTTTCGTAAGACTGATTCAGTTTATACAAAATATTATCAACCTTTATGTCTCTAAATAAATTTACTACAAAAAATTTATAAATAACCTAATGATATGTATTTGGTACAATAAATGTTAGTAATATACTTTTTATATATAGACTTAGTTAAACTTGAATTTGTTGACTTCTCAAAAAATGATTATGATTATATTCTTTTTGGAACGGGCAGAGTATTAGTATTTTTTATATGGTTGACCAAACTTAAAAGTCTCTATCTTCTCGAAAAAAATGAGATATACAAAAAAAAATATGAGGGAGTATTATAAATTTATGATGTGCATCTATCTGGTCCATCATTATTATTAGTAGCATTTAGTTTGGCAGCTACTACTTGCATTGCTTGTTAAGGAGGAAGACATACTGTGATATCTCATGCTCTCTGCGTTCTTATTATGGCAACTACTCCAAGAAGATCTCTTCGATCTGTCTCGAAAAAAAGTTCTTCTGGATGAGAGCGCTAGTATAGCTACAAGAGTACACTGCTGATTATAAGTCACTGCGAATTTCCTGGATCATTCTACTGAATTGCCATATAATAATTGCACCACCATATATATATCCATGGAGCCAAAAAAATATATATATCCTAATAATAAGGTCCTTATTATTATCATATATATATCCTCCATCCCAAAAACCTGACATTATAGAATTTTTAAGACATATATATCGATAGATGTAAAAAAAATTGAACCATGTGCCTATACTTATTATTAGGGATGGTTCCTATTGAAAGGTGAACCGCTTAGTTAATTGCCATAATAATTAAAAAATTAGCATGGAGCGACACTCCACTGTTAACATGCTGGCAACAAAAAAAAAAATCAGCATACAGCTCTGGTCAATATGGAAGAGAATCAATTCTACTGAGCTCACAAGAAGCGGATTTAGCGGTGCGACAAGCGGGGTTTAAAGATGATTTGAGCATACACCTCTCCTAATTTTTCTAAACATGAGAGAGATAAAAGAGAGCTCTAGAGTTTAAAGATGATTTGAGCACTCTCTTTTGTAGATTTCTAGATCCTCACTTCCTTTTCATCAACAATGAGATTGGCAAAATGCAAAATGAGATGAAAAATCATATGTTGCCAAGACTTGTGGGTTATAGCAAGAGAATCTTTAGGGATTTGGAGCCATTGGGAACACCATTTCTTCTAGCTCAAGCACGCGCTAACATATTTGTATTGCCGAGTCTCCAAAGGTGCAAAGCATCTCTAGACACAAAAAATAATAAGCAGGTACAGCACGCACGCGTATGGGGATGCTAGAATTTTCATGCAAGGCGCTAGCGGCTAGGTTGAAACAGCAAGCAGGTCAGAGCTAATAGCTGGTTATTCAACAAGGTTACACCAAAATCAATGCATCGATCGGTGTCAAGGGCCTGAACATGTATGTATCCTAGGTTCTGACATGCATGATAGTGTAGACTGTAATATATTGTATACCAATACACTGCAAGATTATAAAGGAATCAAGCTTCACTTATACTACACTGCATTCATACATGTTCCCAAGAAGTGGACAAGATCTACAAGCATCTCTAGCTATTACATACTGGAGGAGTAACGTGTCAATAGTTTTGATAGTGTTTTATATTGTTTCATAATAATAAATATACAAATCATGCACGGCAAACTCTCCTGTAGAAAATAGCACAGCATTACTAGCAGCTAGCAGTATGCTTTTGTTTGCTCTGACAGCATTACTATCAAATTGGTCATTATGTCAAGCAAGCAGAGCAAAGAAAAGCATATATAAGCAATTTCTTCTGCACATCCATCTTCAGCTTATTATTAATTTCATTTGGTTCTCCCAGATTAAATGCAGCAAGAAACAGTTTTTGCTAATGAAAGGAAGAAGAATAAAAATGTACATGTCACCATTCCCATAAGGCGTTCCTTCCCATAAACTGAAACCTATATATGTAGGAGTAGGACCAATTATTGCAACATTTGGAGAGCAAAGGAGCAACACAAACCTACTTGAACAGTGCACAGTGTAATTGGATTCCTTCTGCTGCTAGATCTACATGGATGGTGTGTGTGTGTAGCAACAATTATTCATGGCATTCATTTCTTTCATGCATACGGAGTATGGTGATTTAATTTGATGGTTATTTGATACTGAAATTTCACTGGTCTAGACTCTACTGAGAGAGAGGGAGAGAGGTAAGAAGAACTGAATCAAATAAATTAAGGATTGAAATTAGAGACCTGGATATATATAGATACACCTCCAACTAACCATAGGATTATTCAGAAGGATTTGCATGGATGGGATGAGAGGGGAGCAGATCGAGATGCACATGGCCTTTAATGATGGCAACTTTTTTCCGGGAGAGTCTCTTGTTTCATCAGTCAGCTCATCACAGGGTAATTATTGCGAGGGAAAGAGAGAGGAGAGAAGAAGAATCAGAAAGATCCCCACTAGCTACCACAGTACCACTACCATGAGCCAGCCGGCCATGGGTATGTGTGCAGCTGCAGCTGCCCACTGGTCAGTTCAGTGTGGTCGTCATGCAGTCATGCCCACCCATCATTACACCAATCTGCATCTCATGCAGGATGCAGCTATCTAGATCGAGGTATCCTCCGCTCTTCAGTCCTGAGTTCTTCACCATGGCAGCCACACCCACAAGGCAACAAGATCTATCTATCTACTGGTATTTCCCCATATCATATACGCCCAAGCAAGAAACTGACACTGCAGACCGAGGAGCGAAGAAACAACAAAAAAACAAAACAAAAGTAAACCGGCTTATATTCAGTACTGTAAATCAGCTAGCTAGCTTAGCTTACCCGGTTAAGATGTGCATGTACCCCCAGCAAGCTAGCGGATGATGGAGCTCATCTGATGGAGGCGGATGAGGCGCGCGCAGATCAAGATCATGGGGAGCCCTTCCTTTTGGGGGGAATGAAGCCTGGTCCGAGATCTACACGCTGCCCGCCGTCAGAGGGAGGAAGAAGAAGAAGAAGAGAGAGATGGAGATGGAGATGGAGATGGAGGGGGAGAGAAGAGAGACCAGAGAAGGAAGGAGCGGAGCAGCGGCGCCCCCGAGCCAGACAACATTCCCCTCAAAGACGAAAAGGCTCCCTGATCTATCTATGCCTCATTTGCCTCCTCTATGGAGTAAGTGTGGATGAGTATTTCTCTAGCTAGCTTTATTTTGCCCCCTTGATCTGACCTCGCTAGCTTAGTTCTCTCTTGCATCTTGATCCTTGTACCACACCTCCTCTTCCTCACTCTCTCTTACATCTTCGTGCCTAGCTCACACCTCTCAGCTTTTGGGGTATTATAGAGATGAGGTGAAGGGAGGAGAGGAAGGTAGAAGAGAGCCGGTATGTATATATGGAGGAACTAGGAAGAGGAGGAGGAGAGGTAGCTGCAAGAAAACAGCTAGGAATGGATGGGGGCCGGCGAGTTGAATGGGCACGTACAGGAGGAGGAGGAGGAGGAGGACGGAGGGGAATTGAAGGGCGCGCGGCCCCGGCGGCCCGGCCGGCCCCCCACGAGGCACGGCTGGTTCCAAGGGGGGGCTGTCCCCGTCCCCGTCCCGGCAGTGTGCGCTAGCTGTGCTGCTGGCTGCTGGTGCAATGGGGACGGACGGACGGAGGAAGAGAAGATAGAGGAAGAGGAGGAGGCCCGTCTCTTGATGGAGTAGACTATCTCCAACAACCAATACCCAAATACAATACTCATTTAAAGTTTAGGTAGCGCTACAGTGAAAAGTTTCAATACTCATTTAACATCTTCTCCAACAACAAGACCTAAAAGAGAATTCTTTCTGCAAATAGGTTTCCAGGAGAGAGAAAACTCATATTTAGGTTATGCCTCTCTCAGGCAACCCAAAATAAGTCTTCTGTATGTGTATTCTGTTGGAGGCTGATTTTAGGTCTTTTGTTACCTATTTTGCGTTTGGGTATCCATACAGGTTAGCTGTTGGACGCATCCGAGTTATGGTGGACCTCTGCCGTCTGCCCAGTGCCCACAAGGATTGCTACCTTCACCTACCCACCCTTTACCCGTCCCTGCTTTTTCTTCTTCAGCTGCAGTATCGTCAGTGTGTGTGACAACCTAGATGTGCCAAACTTTTTGTACCTGCTTGTAGCACCACCACTGCACGTTTTGATTCTTGCTTGTGGTAGGAGAGGAGCTGCATGCTACCTCCGCCGCCGCTTGTTTTTAGAGCCGTATTAGGAATTCAGTTATCAATTAGGATTTGGAAAGGTTCTGCTTTGACCACAAATAATGCTTATCCATTTGCTAAAATTAATGTTTCACTAGAGGAATATTGAAATATGGATATATATACATATATCTTAGAACTTTTATGCACTATTTAAACATACTCACTTAGTGCCAAAATATAGACAACCTTATAGAATTTAGATTTTGTCATTCTTACCTCTCAATACATATCTTTTTTTCTCAATATACATCTCGCTATGTCTACTCCGCCTCGAGGAGTATTATGATCTTTCGCCTTTTGTGTTGATCTCCACGAGAAATTCTAAAACATCATGTGATATGGTAGATAAAGTGCAAATGTAATTGACTAATTAATTATAGTGGTCATACGAAGTTTGACCTGTTGAAACCCTAATGCCCGTACTTAAAATAAACATATAGGTATTATTAGTTGTTTATAAGGTCAATCTCAATATGAGAGTGACATATGGGTTTTATTTTCATTAAATAGGTTGCCACATACATATTTTTATGACATGATAGTGTATTGAAGAAGAGAGAAGATAATTGAGTTTCATCTAAATGAAATAACCCTCTTGACACGATTACTAACTCTCTATGAGCCATGAAATTAAATGACTATGAAACCATAGAATGAAACTCTCCATTGAGAGTGGGTGTTTCATCCAAGTTTCATTTCATTTATATGACATGTTGTTTTAGAAAACAACGCTATAAAACTCCCCGCTGAGTCCAGTCTAAAACATTGATGTGTGTAGATGTGCACATAAATAAAAGCATGTATATATGTAAAAAACCTTTAACTAATTTTCTAAATATATATACAAGGGTGAAAAACAAATAAAAATGATATGATGTCTTTGTAAATTTACCATGAGATCTTTTATAGGATTCACATGTACATATTTTTATTTATGGTGTCATTTTTTGGACATTCCCAATTTAATCTATCTAATGGCATTTTGGATCACCGAACTAAAGTTTAGGCCGTTGTTAGATAATAGGGTAAGCATAGACTAATAATTAAAAAAAATTCTAATGAGTTCTACTCTTCAATAGCCCCTATAATTAGTTTCTGTTAGACCAAGAGTAATCCATGTATTTAGGCCTTTTATTTGGCATCCAAAAGTTTAGTCCATCCAAACATCCCCTAAACCTGGTGTCGTCCCTTCATCAAAGCTAATTAACCTCGGTAATCCCTAGAGATGCATCTTGCATTCCACTGATCCAAAATACATGGTTATGTTGTATCAAATATTCCCTCCATCCCTCCTCCAAATCCTCAAAAAAAATGCAATTTTCAGTTCCAGTAAAGTCAAACAATAGTTTAACAAAAAAAATACTAACATTAATGTTACCAATAAGAATCATTAGATTAGTTACAGAATATATGTTTATAATAAAAACATGATTGGAGGCATATGGCATTTCCTAAAACTTATTCCTTCTGAACCATATGGCATGCCCTGAAGCCATGCCATTATCGCAGCAATCAAACTCCAAATTGCATAAACATAGCCAGGGGCGAAGCCACGTTGAAGCTACCTGGTGCACAAGCATCAGGGTAATTTTTTTTGCCATTCCACGCCCTTATTTTCATCATATGTTTCAACAAAGTCGTATAAGTTAGTTAAACAGTGCACCAAGGTTCATTTACTTGTAGCTTCGCCCAGCGGTCATGTGTACAAAGAGTTTTTAGGTATTTCCATACTTGCTGTTAGAGTTTATTTCAAAGGTCAAAGGAATCAATCAGTCCAACTATTAAGTTAATAAACTTTTTCTCTCTCCAAAAACTAGTTCGTTTTAGAACCACACGGCATGCTTGTCCTGACGCCAAGTCATTGTCTAGGCGAAATAGGCTCTAAAGCTGCCCTACAGCCTCCACACCCCACTAGTCAAGATTCAAAAAAGGCATTCTTTTTTATATAAAAAAAACAAAAGAAAGTAGCTGCCTAGGTCCAAAAGGGTCACCTCCATACCATTACCATATATACCACACTGTGAACCTTCTCATACATAGGGCACCCGCAAATGGATGACTTATAAGCTAACTCTTAGCATTTTTTTCATACTTTAATACAAGAAAGAGAAAAACCGGCTCTTGATTAAGAGCTAGACTCATACACATTTCAAGAATATATGAGAGTGCTATGTGGATCTTATTGTATTATGACCTATTACTAAAATATAACATTATTAGAGAGATTAACTTAGAACTAGCAGCTAACTGCGCGTGCTCTAATGAGTCTAGGGCCCCTCCAGTGCCAGTGCTAGTGCTAGTGCTAGTGCTAGTGCTACTGCTCCATTCCATTTCTTTCAACACCCATGCACAGTAGCTGCCGCGGGCCAGGCCCCACGTGTCATGCTCCCAGTCCCGGAGCCGAGCGAGACAGGCCGCAGGGGAAGGGGAGCATGCGGCAACGACAGCCGGAACCGGGAACGCCTTCCTGTTCAGACACGAGCTTTTAAATGCAGAGTTTATGATGGACGACATGATTGCGATCGATCGGAGAGGGGGGCCGTGGGGCCCGCCCGGGGCCTGCGGGCCCTCCTGGCTCCTGCACCCGACCTGCTGAACGGCTGGACTGGAGACTGGACGCCTGGTTGGCATTGGCAAGAACAAGAAGACGAGATGAGCTAGCTAGCTAGCGAGCTAAAAGACATGACGGATCAGAGCATGAGGGCTGGACAACGACGCCATGCCCATGACCGACCACGACGACCACCGTGACCAGGACCGGGCCGCTCCTCCCTTCTCATCGGGCTCCGTGCATGCGCGCGCCGATCGGGGGCCGGAGCCCGGAGAGAAGAAGACACCATGGCGGGGCGGGGCGGGGCACGCACTGCTGCGCTATCTCGCTCGATGGATGCAGTCCGGACTCCGGAGTCTGCTGGCCGGCCGGCCCAGATCAGATGTGACCACGACGCGCGCAGCCCCAGTCTTCCTCGTCGGCTCCTCCAGTCGTACGTGTCGATCGTCGTCGTCCACGCCATGAATGCCCGGCCTGCCTGCCTGCCGGATATATGGCTCCGCCTTGGCGGTCGGCGCCGCTCCGGCTCCGGGCCGACGGGCCCCGGGCCGTCGCCATTGCCAAGATCTTGTTCGTTCCTCCACGCAAAAGCAAGCAAGCGGCTGCACGCATCATACGCGCCCAGGGGTCAGGGGCGACCGGGCACGAGCAGTAGTCGGGCAGGGCAGCTCTCTCGCTGATCTGCCGTCGCGCCGCGGACTGGCAGTGTGTGTGGCATGCAGTGCAGGTGCAGGTCGAGCTCCTCCGTCCATGTCCATTCCATGCAGTTATCTTTACAAGATTGCAGTTATTTATGCTTGCAGTTATCTTGGATTCTTGGTGCAGCAGGTGCATTATTATTATTATTTATAGCCTGCTGGACCCTTGGTGACTGTCTGACTGAGTTGACAATTCATCGCTCTCCTCCCTTGCAGTTATCTTTTACGCTTGCATTGCAGTTGCAGAGAACAGATCATGTTTCTGCATGCATTTTCTGGAAAAAAAAGAGAGAGAGAAATAATGCAAAGCTCCTAGCTAGCAGAGGACCATACCGGGCGGGAGGACTATAATTATTAATTGATGCTAGTTCAAAAAATGAAAGCTTGTAGCAACGACAGCAGATTGATGCTATTCGTCTATAAATTTAGGAGGATGAGAGGTGGTGTGATATAATATAGTAGTACTACATATCCTGCTATATATAGAAGAATACTCTATTTGTCAAAAAAAAAAGATACAGGCTCTATTCACTTGAACTTATTTTAACTGATTTATTCACTTGAACTTATTTTAACTGATTTTGACTGTTTCAATAGTATTTTATAAAATAAAATAAACTGTAGTATAACTGATAAATTTAAGAGAGTAAAATTCACCGCCGGTCCCTAAACTTGGTCGGTGGTGTCATCCCGGTCCCTGAACTTATAAAGTGATATCTGAAGGTCCCTAAACTTGGTCGCTGGTGTCATCTCAGTCCCTAAACTTGTAAGGTGATCACCACTGGTCCCTAAACTTGGTCAGCGGTGTCATTCCAGTCCTTAAACTTGGCTTTGAGTCTCATCCGGGTCAAAACCGGGCGATTTAAAAACTTAATATAAAAAAAATCATAACTTTTTTATACAAACTCGAATGAAGACAAATTTTATATCAAAATTGTAGCTCTCGATGCGATCTACAACTTTGTAATTGAAACTTTTTTGAATTAAAACTGTTTAGAGTCCCAAAATATCATTTTAAGTTTGTAGATTTTGATTCAAAAAACTTAAAATAATATTTTGGGACTCTAAACAGTTTTTATTCAAAAAAGTTTCAACTACAAAGTTGTAGATCGTGTTGAGGGCTACAATTTTGATATAAAGTTTATCTTCATTCGAGATTGTATAAAAAAGTTATGAATTTTTTTATATTAAGTTTTTAAATCGCCCGGTTTTGACGACCCAGATGAGACTCAAAGCCAAGTTTAAGGACTGGAATGACACTACTGACCAAGTTTAAGGACCAGTGGTGATCAGGTTACAAGTTTAGGGACTGAGATGATACCAGCGACCAAGTTTAGGGACCTCCAGATATCACTTTATAAGTTCAAGGACCGGGATAACACCACCGGGCAAGTTTAGGGACCGGCGGTGAATTTTACTCGAGGAGAGCCACAATTCTAAATTGGTGCTAAGTTAAACAATTCAGGGTTTGACCAGATTTCTATATATATGGAGAGAGATGCTAACGGATACACTAACATTTTTCATTATTTTACACTAAATTATATAACATTTTTTTATTATTTCGTACTAGATTCTATAAGTATCATTAGATACATTAGTCATGAAATATATTTTTGTACTATACCTATTTGTAATATTTGATATTTTTTTTGTATAAACTTATTCATCAAAATTAAGATATAAGTATGACTTTGCTCAGATTTAAAACTGTAGTATTCTTTTTTGGGGTGTACTCACGGGCACATGCATGTTGTTTTATTTGTTGGAGAAGAAGCTAGCTAGAAGCTAGCAGAGGCCCATACCGGGCGGGAGGACTATAATTATTAATTGATGTCCAGGTTACGTCGCTCTCGAGTCTGACAAAGCAAAGGTTACATACTCCTATAGCCTAGCTAATGCATGCATGCATATGGTTTCTTTCGGTGCTAGTGTCTCGCACATGTTGTCAAACACCCTTTTGAGAATGTCATATGGTCGTGCTGTCTCATCGCCTTCCCATTTGTATACATCTATCTTCTCTTGCCCAAAGTTTAGTTCGATCAGTCGGATTCTTTTTTTTTTTTTTTTGCGTGTGTACAGTGTATATCATCCCAATGATCTTTTCTCTATTGATATACGATAAAGGCTCTGTTTGATGTATATAACTAAAATTTAGCTAGCTAAAATTTTAATGTAAAACTTTAACTAGCTAAAAGTTTTTCAGCTAAACTTTAGGGCCATGGCTCTGTTTGGATCCCTCTAACTCAGCTAGGGCTAGAGCTATTTTCTAACTCTAAACTAACTCTGAACTAACTCTAGCTCTTGTGGTCACTACTAGAGAACAGGCCTTTGGACGATCTATCAATTGAGCTATAGTCTCGAACAAAAATTGCGTCCGGGGCTAAAGATCTTTAATCCCGGTTGGTGTTACCAACCGGGGCTAAAGGTGAATCTTTAGCCCCGGTTGGTATTATCAACCCGGACTAAAGGTGCTGGACCTTTAGTCCCGGTTGGTAACACCAACCGGGGCTAAAGGGTGAACCTTTAGCCCCGGTTGGTGTTACCAACCGGGACTAAAGGTCCTTTTAGCCCCGGTTGGTGTTACCAACCGGGGCTAAAGGTCCTTCCCGAGTGGATTCAAAAGCAAAACGTCCAGAACTACATCACGTGAGTTGCGTAGCTCAGTTGGTAAGCGTGCCTGAGGCGAGATGTGCTGAGTTCGAATCTCACACAGCACATATTTATTTTTCCTCTGTGGACCTTTAGCCCCGGTTGAATGCACCCGGGACTAAAGGCCGGGACCTTTAGTCCCGAATTCTTAGTCCCGGTTGGCATACCCGGGACTAAAAGCCCATTTTAGCCGGGACTAAAGGCCCTTTCTCTACTAGTGGGTGTTTGGATGAAAGAGTTAGATTGACAATGAATGTATTTTTTCAATTATTTGGTAGGATGAAGGCAGAGAGAGAAATCACTTTTGTAGTGGTCCCAACTAGAACTAACCCAAATAATCACCTCTTGATGGGGATAATTTTTTTTGGATGGGTTAGATGCAACTAGCTCAAACTAGCCCTCATGTTTGGATACTTTAGGGCTAGTTGAGCTCCAAATAGCTCAAACTAACTCTAGCCCTGGGATCCAAACAGGGCCCATGTTTGGATCCCAGGGCTAGAGCTAGTTTGAGCTATTTGGAGCTCAACTAGCCCTAAAGTATCCAAACATGAGAGCTAGTTTGAGCTAGTTGCATCTAACTCATCCAAAAAAACTATCACCATCAAGGTCCTGTTGGGATCCCAGGGCTAGAGCTGCGTGCTAGAGAGTAGTACGTACTGTACTAGCTGTAGCTTTCTTCTGGACTACATTGATGTACACTACTGTACTATACTCGATCGAGCTGATGGAGCTTGGAAAGTTCGAAAGCAATAACTTGCTGCCTCAGTCTGACGATCGAGTTCCACAAGCTTTAGGCTGACTATATATACTGCTCCGTCAAAGAAACACGTCGTTCAGATAAAGTGTTGTCAGAACTTTAAAGACTACAAACACCAGTAGCTTACGGTTGCTTGGCTGGTTGTTTTTAAGGTTAATTTTGGTTGTTTCAACGACGTTCTGTGAGAAAAAATAAGCCAAAGTATGACCGATAAGTCACGTGATAAGACAAACGAACGGAGCTGGTTATATGATCACCGTACCGTCTGCTCCAAAGTGTCCATCACTGCGGGCTGGGTTTCATCCTCAGCGGTGAAATTGCAAGTGTTAATCTCGACTATCACACCCGGGGGCGCTTATATGAGGGCATGTACAACTCACAGACAGGTGTCATCTCTAACCACCTCGAATCTATCATATCGACAGGTGTAAAGACAGGTTATACAACTCACAGACAGAGAATTCGTCTCTAAGCTGTTTAATGCTTTGCACATTGTTGGCACCAAAAGTGGCGCACTATGCCAATCACACAGCAAGCCGAAAGAGCTAGCTTCAAACGTGGCCCGGGTGCTCAGAAGTCCGGTGCGTGCCAGTCAGTTTGTCCTGCAACTAACAAGGGAGAGAAACTATTAAATACAAAGCTGGAACGTGCCGGGTATGACCAGACAGTTCCAAAATATACGGCCCTGAAGCCACTTACGACGACATATAGCTATGAGAGCTATCTGCCAACAGGTTTAAAGGTTATTCGGCAACATGAACAGAGATACATGAATAACAGGTTGCCGAACACGTTTGCATGAGAATTGTACTTGCATGGCGTATTAAATATGAATTAAAGCTTAACCAATCTCGATTGTACAATCAAGTTGGGGTCCATGGGGATTGAACGTACAAACTAAGCATGATTAAACTAATCTAAAGTCTGCGCCTGCCGCACGACACCTAGCTATATCATAGATCAAGCATACTCAACGTGCATGAACCCTCACCACGTGGCAATTTAGATCTGATCGAATCGGCTATTGCAAACAGTAGATCTATCGTATAAAGGCCTTACAAAAATAATCATAAAAGGACAGGATAGATCTTATACAAGATGAAGCCGAACCGAGCAAGATCTAGATTGGGCAATAAAGTGTTACAACGAAATACACATTATAATACGTATAACACAAGGTAACTTAATGAATCTATTAGATCTTGCCAAACCTAATAGAGCCGATAACTATCTTGTTTATGCCAAGGTTACCAAATAAGTGCCTGCCGCACGGTACTTACTCGTAATCTCGTCATAAACTAAGACTTCTCGATCATCGAGTAATGATCCGCCGCACGATCATTACCAACAAACGAGACTACTTGCATCATGCCTAAATCCGCCGCACGATACTAGACATAATAGCAAGGTTGTCGGGACTTACGGAGGTCGACGGGTCGATGGTTCCTCTCGAAGAACACGACGACACGACTTGGACTCGAAGACGGCACGGGGCCGGTTTGGTTGTATTGGTTGTGAACGTCTTTACAGTGGTTCCGGGGTTTATATTTATACCCTGGTGCTCTACGAGTCCTAGAAGGATACGATTACAACGATAAAATCAGGAAACCATCTAAAATATGATGCCTTCTGCTCTAAGCCTCCCTTAATAATCGGCACGTGCTAACAATGACGAGATCTCCTGTTGCCAAATCTTCTGACGTGCCGTATTTGTCGCAAACCGACTTAGCCTGAGGTAGCCGACCGCAGCGCCATATTGCCGAATCCATTCCTCGTTTGACCAGTCGCCTCCACAGCCTTGCCGAATTGATTGGATTAGCCGACCGTGCTTGCTGCCTACCGAATCCCTCAGGTGGTGATTTCTCCCGAACCTGCGCCGTGCTGGCCCACTTGTCATAGTGCGAAAATTCCGTGTTAACACATGCCCCCTCAATTTCCGAACAAAGGTATTTGTTCTGAAATTGTTCGCAAGTCCATCGCGCATTCTAGGTCGGCACCGTCTCAAGCTCCGCGTCTTCCCCAAATTGCCAACAGCTTCAACTTCCATCCGAGCTCTGCAATGGCGACCCATGACGAAATTCCAGAGGTGAACTTCACTTTTCCTTTTAACGCATTCAGCCAATTTACATTGGTATTCGGCTCATTTAGCTTCCCCCCCATACATTCTTCTTCTAGGCCCTAAGGGACGAAATCCTGATTCTATGCGATGCGGATCCCGATTCTTATTTCTTGGGTCCAATGGGGAACTCCAATCCAACCAACATCATTGGTATGGAAACCAACAGAATCCCCTTCAAGTACGGAGTCATTTCATCGAACAGGTGGCCGTACACCTTCAAGAACTGGCCCCTGCCTGCTGTCACCGGTTGGAGGAACTGGTATAGAAGAATCCAGGCGAAATTCGGTCCTCACTGGGAAACCCAAGACATTCATCATGCTCTGGAACTGTCATCGGCCGACATGCCTAAAAATGAACCATTGCTCATAGCGGCTTCTCATTTTTGGTCAGACGCTCTTAATGCTTTTGTGTTTGGCCATGGCATAATGACAATCACTTTAGCTGATGTCTTCATGATGAGTGGTCTGAACATCACTTCGACTATGAATGCTGATGAGCTATTAGAGAAAACCAGCCAGAGGTCCATTGATGTCAGCGTAGGGTGGATGAAGTATGTGGAAATCCACAACAAAGTATCAGGCCAGATAGCAGAGACAAAGCACAGGGCTTTTCTGAACATGTGGTTGTGCAGATTCTTCTTCTGTGGGAGATCCAACGAGCCAACCGTCAATTACATTGCACTGGCTGACAAATTATCCAAAGGAAAACAAATCCCTCTAGGCAAACTCCTCCTGGGATCTATATACCACATGATGCATCAAATCTCCACTCAAATGTATCATGCCACCCATGAAAGCACAGATAGACTGCCACCAATTGATTGCGTCAATGGTCCCTGGTGGTTTGTTCAGATGTGGTTTCAGCTATACATGCATCAAATCATTGCTGTGCCATTGGACAACCTCAGCTTTCCCCCCAACAACTTTGCTGAGGGTGAAGAAGCCACAGAGAAAGTTTGCCAAACTTATGGGGAAGCAGCCACTGCTATAACCATCAACAAAAGTATTGGCAATCTCTTCAAATTATTCTTCAAGGGCTTCAATCAGGTGCTCTGGTTACCCTACAGAGAGAATGACAACCTCACTTTCCCTATCAAATTCAGCTTTGATGATGGCTGCATAGATGAAATGGCTACAGGAGTTTTCAACTCATTTATCAAACCCTGCATCCTACCAGCCGAATTCAACAGGGGAAGACAAGTGAAGCACACTTATGAATTCTATCACCCTAATATAGCAGCCAGGCAATTAGGTTGTGGACAGCTCCCCCCAAAACTCATCTTTTCCACCATAATCAGGCCCAGGGAGCAAATTCAGTCCAAAGAGCGGATCACAATCGGGATGCAGGCCCATCGAGTATTCAGCCTGGGGCAAGATCTGCCAGACCACAAACCAGTACCATTCCACTTGATCCAGTCTGCTCATCCCCTTTTTGAATCCTGGTGGCAAGAATGGCATGATCACATCTTCAACGGCCCAGTTCATCCCATGTGCCTGGAAATCCAAGCAGATTTCAGCTCTGACAGTGAGGTACAATAACAAATCATCTGCTACTTTAGTATTTGATCTTTGAGATTTCTAACTCTTTCAAAACTTTCACAGGACTTCACACCCAATCCTGACATTAGGCCTATCCAATATCATCAAGCAGGCCCAATCACCGTCCTGGGACACAGTGCTCCTCCATTGTCTCGGTTTATGAAATCCCAAGCAGCTTCATTAACCACCCTCTCAGCTAAAGGAGAGAAAAGAAAGGCCACTGAGGACACTTCCAGCTCCAGACAAACCAAGACCAAGCAAAACACACCTCCCCCAAAGGTAAGATGTTTTGGTTCCTCCATCATTATTAATTTACTCTTGACTGGCTTGTATGCCACTACAGGCCTCCTCCCCTGAACAAGAGAATGTCCAAACAACAATGCCCCCGATCTTTATTACCTTGGAAGATGATGAGCACGCTGACGTCGGAGAAATGAACATCCATAACCCGGATGATGTCAACATTGGTAGATCCCTCAACCTTCCCTTCAACCGGCAGATTTTTTGCCTCTCTTGACTGATCAGCAATTTCACAGATAACACGGTTGATGAGACCTTCATCGGCTCAACTCCAGACCCTGCTGTCTCATCCGGTTCTCAACCAGACCAATACTCCATCAATCAGCCGATTCGTCAAGTAAGAATTAATTTCTCACTCTATTCCTCCTTCATATCTTACCTCAGTCGGCTAACCTGTCTCAGTTAACACAGACCTTTGCCAGCCCGACTTCCAAATATGCATTTGATGTTAGCGAGTTCCTGAGCAAAAGAACGGTGGCCCAAATACCATCGGCACTCGTCCAAGATGTCCTGAGCAACATAACAAACTTTCTAAATCAAGACATCTTGTCCTTAGTCAGAGACGCCGATGAGGTCAAAAACTTCCTCGAGCCTATTGTTGAAGATATTCCAGAAAGTCTGAGGCTCCATCTGCAAGCTGTGTCTACACTAGATGACAGCTTTGCCAGGGTGAAATGAGCAATTAGAAGCACTGATCTGCAGTCTGCCAAATCCAAATGCACCCAGGAGGTTAATGACCTGTATGCCCAATTCCAAGAGGCCAAGAATTCTCAGGGAACTCTGGAAACTCAGCTAAAAGAATTGCAAGAAAGGAAGTCTGAACTGGAAGCTCAACTAGCTCAAGTCAACTCTGACATTCAGTCATGCTCCTCTCAACTGTTTGGTCTGCCGAACATCATCGAGGCAGCATCCTCCAAACTGTCACTGGCGCTCGATGAGGACATCAAGCTTAATGCAAGGCTCTCACAAGCACAAGGCACCGAAGAAGAGGACCAAAAGGCACTGGAGAATGCCAATCAGGTCAAAGCTGATGCTCTGGCGGCTATAACCCAATTCTTGAACAACTGAGATGACTATGTAACAAACTTTTAATTTCAGCAATCCCGTGTCAGAATGACCTTCTTGTGATATATTTGTACCTTTCATTCAATCGGTTATTGCTTTGATGACATCATGATTGACCGCCTTATAAACCTGTTCGGCAATCTGGCAAGTGTTCGCCCCGAACATCTAAATCGGTAATTTTTTGCCGAAGCCAGGTGACCCTGCTCCTGCCGAACACGCAAGCGTAACTAGACGGTTCGCACAACCCGCTACTGTAGAGGCCCATCTTGGGAAGTGGGAAAACCCCAGTCCGCCGGTTGATGTTCGGCGTGTTACCCCGGGACATCCGCCACGATTACTGTTCCGCCTTTATAAATTGCCCCCGGAGGCTTGCCTTCTTCCCTATCTCGCCTTTGCTTCTCTAGTACTCTCGCCGCTTCGGCTTCCTTGCTCGCTCTGCTCCAGGAAACCCTAACTCTCCAAGTACAATGGCGAGCCACGATGGTCGCGGCAAGCGCCCGGCGACCGAGGAGGCCGAAGGGAGTCGTGCTCGGCGCCTCCGTCAGCGTCGGTAGGACTTCTCGCCTACGCCCTTTGTGGCACTTTCTTGAAAACCCCGCTTACACCCTATCATTGTTTGTCGGCAGGATTCCCGTCATCTCCACCGCCGGCGGGCACACCAGGCCTTCTCCAGCAACGGGAGGGTCAGGAGCTCCACCATTGGGTTCGTCGAGCTCCTCCGACGACCTCTCCTACCACTCCCGTCCTTGGGAGGCGAACCTGGACCGGGACTCCGACGACGACCTCTACGACCACAACAACGCCTTGAACTTCATGGCGCTGCGGGATGAGTCCCGGGAGGAGCTGGCTGTCGTCTCGAAGCAGTGCGGGATCGATCAGCTGGAGTGGGAGGACCAGCGCCAGCAGTTCTGTGACGCAATCACGGGTATGAACACCCAATCCTAGATCGGCTTTCGGTCGTTCCAGTTGATCTTTTAACCGATCCATTCCAACTCGTCGTTCACAGCGCTGTCTGAAGAGCTGGAGTGCCTGAAGATGGCGGCGAACGCCGTCGCAGATCGGGTGAACGCCCAGGGCGACACCGCCGAGGCGCGCCTGACCAATGTGCATGGCCGCGTCGAGCAGGTCGCCCTGCAGGGCGTGCATCACGGCGTGGCGCTGGGGCTATCGGCGCTGACGGTCCGTACGGAGGAGGACTTCTCCGTGGTGCCGGTTGGCTTCCCCGGCGGGGCATTCCCAGAAGATGTCGCACAGATCGGCGATTTTCTGGAATCCTACGAGGATCATGCTCACGCCCTCGCCATAGCCACCAACCCGCAGACGGTCATCAACAGGGTGTTCGGTAACTGATCTGCACCCTTTGCACAGCCCCTACTATGAACAATGCTCCACTCTACCACGTTCGTGTGTACAACCCGTTCTCCCGTTCTGTGCTTGTTGAGTGTTTGATTTATCTAGCCGACTGCACAGCACCGCGTGCACTTGGCCCTGTATTTCTGCGTTTTTTGCGCTAAAGGCGACACATGCCGTGTCGGCTGTTTTTTGCTCTAAGGGCGATAGATTCTATCGGCCATTTTTGTGCTAAGGGCGATACAACTCCGTATCGGCCGCCGGTGCCCGCAAGTTCTTGATTCCACTATGCACCGACCTCCACGCTAGGGTGAAATCTCTTTAGATAACGTCCATTAATCGCCCTAGCAAACTCTTCCCCTTGGAGGGTTTTTAGAATGTACGCATTACCCGGAGCACGTCTCAGAACTTGAAAAGGCCCTTCCCAGTTAGGGGACCATTTGCCGAATACCTTATCTCTGGTACCGATCGGCAAGACAATTTTCCAAACCAAGTCTCCTTCTTCGAATCCTTTTTCTTTCACTTTTGAGTTGTAGTACTTGGCAACGCGTATCTTGTTCTTCTCAATATTTTCCAAGGCCTTGAGACGAATCAAATGCAAATCCTCTAGCTCATCCATCATTAAATTTTTATAATTCTCTTTGGCTAAATCGTTCTGCAATGTAACTCGTCTTGACCCCGATTGCAACTCCCATGGTAGCACTGCGTGATGCCCATAGACCAACTCGTATGGTGACGTCTGAGTCGACCCATGACAAGCCATTCGGTAAGCCCACAAAGCTTCGTTGAGTACCAAGTGCCGCCTTTTAGGTTTTTCTTCGATCTTCTTTTGAATGATCTTAATCATGATTTTGTTAGAAGCCTCTGCCTGTCCATTGGCCTGTGCATAATAAGGAGAGGAATTATAGAGCTTAATCCCCATCCCTTCGGCAAAGTCACAAAACTCCAAGGAAGTGAACTGAGTTCCCTGATCGGTAGTGATGGACTGAGGAATGCCGAATCGGTAAATGATATGCTCCCTGACGAAGGACACCATGTTCTCTGACGTCACCTTCTTCAATGGGATAGCTTCAACCCACTTAGTGAAATAATCCGTGGCTAACAGAACAAACTTATGTCCCTTGCTAGATGGAGGGTGGATCTGGCCGATCAAATCAATGCCCCATCCTCTGAAAGGTCAAGGCTTAATGATCGGATTCATGGCCGATGCTGGGGCCCTTTGCACATTGCCGAATCGCTGGCAATCCTGACAACCTCTGTAGTATTCGAAGCAATCTTCGAGCATAGTCGGCCAAAAATATCCAGTCCTCCTGATTATCCATCTCATACGGTGAGCCGACTGGTGCGCACCACATGCGCCTTCGTGCACCTCATACATCAGTTTCCTGGCCTCGTCTTGGTTCAGGCACTTAAGCAAAACCCCATCTATGGATTTGTAGTACAATTGATTGTCCAAGAGCGTAAACTTAAGAGCCTTGTACCTGAGTTTTCGGGAGACTTTTCTGGATGGGTCCCTGAGGTAATCGGCAATATTGTCTCTCCAGTCTTCAATTGCCTGATTATCACTTGGGATTACTTGATCGTCTTCTGGGGTCGTTTGCTCTTCCTCGAGTGCAAAAATGTTTTGATTCTCCCTATACCCGGATGCTACCTGAGCTAACCGGTTTGCTTCTTCGTTTTGCCCCCTAGGAATATGTTGCAAGGTTGCTGATCGAAACTGTTTAAGGAGCTCTTGGCAACCTTCGAGATATTCCTGCAGCGTGTCGTTTTTGCACTCGTATTCACCTGTCAGCTGCCTGATCACCAACTCCGAGTCACCGAAGATCTCTACGGCATCTGCCTTAACGTCCACAAGCAACCGCAATCCTCGAAGCAGTGCCTCATACTCCGCTTGATTATTAGTCACCGGGTACTCGATCGGTATAGAGTATTTGAAAGGTGTCCCCTTGGGAGAAATCAACATGATCCCGACTCCACCACCTTTGCTACACGATGATCCATCAAAAAACAATGCCCAGGGGGCAATGGTTACTATGTTAGCGTTAGGATCACGGTGGTGAGTGACGAAATCAGCCATAATCTGGCCTTTAACAGCCTTTGCCGATTCAAAACGCAAATCAAATTCAGAAAGAGCTAAAACCCATTCACCGATCCTTCCACTTAAAATTGGCATTGATAACATGTGCTTGATTACATCAAACTCTGATACTACCACGCATTCGGCATTCAATAGATAGTGCCGAAACTTGGTACAGGAATAGAAAACGCACAAGCACAACTTTTCCGTAGCCGAATACCTCGTTTCGGGGTCCAGTAGCTTTCGGCTAAGATAGGCTACGACTCTCTCTTTTCCTTCGAATTCTTGCATGAGGGCTGACCCTATTGTTAGGTTGTCGGTCGCCACGTACAACTTGAAAGGCTTGTCGAGTTGTGGAGGAACCAACACCGGTGGTGCCTTCATGTATTCTTTGATTTCATCGAAAGCCTTTTGTTGCACGTCACACCACACGAACTCCTGATCTTTCTTGAGCTTCAACAGCGGAGAGAATGGTCTTGAGCTTCAACAGCGGAGAGAATGGTAACACGCGCTCAGACAAGTTGGATATGAACCTTCTGACAAAGTTGATCTTGTCGAGCAGTGATTGCAGTTCTTTGAGATTGGTCGGCAGCACTACCTTATCAATTGCTTCCATGCTCTTTTTGCCAACCTCGATGCCTCTTTTGTGGACCAAGAATCCCAGAAACTCACCGGCCGACAACCCAAATGCACACTTGGTTGGATTCATCTTTAAACCGTATTTCCTTGTGCACTCCAGGGTCTTCCTTAAATCGGCTAAGTGTCTTTCTTTGCTTCCCGATTTGACCACCACGTCATCAATGTAGATTTCTACGATTTTGCCGATCAACTCATGAAATATGTAATTCATGGCTCGCTGGTAAGTAGCACCAGCATTTTTCAAACCAAAGGTCATGACAATTCATTCAAACAAACCTATATGGCCAGGGCACCTGAAGGCGGTCTTTGCCACGTCCTCTGCAGCCATGAAGATCTGGTTGTAACCCGCATTGCCGTCCATAAAGCTTATAATTTCAAAACTGGCCGAAGCATCTATTAGCAAATCGGCCACTGGCATTGGATAACCGTCCATAGGAGTGGCTTTGTTGAGGTTCCTGAAGTCGATGCAGACCCTCATCTTCCCGTTCTTCTTGTACACCGGGACAATATTGGAGATCCAGTCCGCATATCGACACGGCCGAATGAAATTGGCTTCTAGTAATCTTTCTACTTCCTTTTTCACGTCGGCCAACACCTCCTCCTTGTAGATCCTACGTGGAGGTTGTTTATATGGGCGGTACCCGGGTTTGATCGGCAATTTATGCTCAACGATGGACCGATCTAATCCGGGCATTTCTGTGTAGTCCCAAGCGAAACAATCTTTGAACTCTTTCAGAAGATCTACTAATTGTACTCTGAAATCAGGGTCTAAACTGGAACTTACAAACATCGGCCTCTTCTTACTTGCGTCACCAACATCCACCTCTTCCAACTTGTCGGCCGACGTGAAGCCACGTCCCAGTTTGCCCTCGCTGTTGTCGGTTGGGTTATCCATCTAAAAGCTTTGAGAGCCGATTGCTTGGATCGGCTGTTGATCCCTGTCGTAGACGTTGACAGGACCTTCTCCCCACACACGATCAGAGAAGCAATCTACTCCGTCGAATTCCTAGTAATTGGGCTCAATGGTAGCAACACTCACCGAGTCGTCAGCTTGGACAATCTCGATGTCGTCTCCAACCCACTGAATGAGTATTTGGTGCATGGTCGAAGGTATGCAGCAGTTGGCATGGATCCAATCCCTGCCCAAAAGCAGGCTGTATGCCCCCTTGCCATCAATGACGAAGAAGGTTGTAATGAGCGACTTGGACCCAATCATCAGTTCCACGTGCACGGCGCCCCAAGTGTCAGAAGGGTTGCCGACAAAGTCACGGAGTATCATGTCCGTTTTGAGCAGGTCTTCATCGTTCATGCCCAGCTTTCTGAAGGTGGCGTAAGGCATGATGTTGATCGCTGCGCCGCCATCGATAAACATCTTGGTCAGCGGCTTTCCGTTGACGTACCCCTTGACATACAACGGCTTTAAGTGTCGATGCTTGGCTGGCTTGTCAAATGCTGCCTTCTGAGACAACACGAGCTGTGCCGCGAGCTCGTCGTGCTCGGCTTCGTCAGAGTCCGCATACACCTCGTCCTGTGTCCTCCGGCTGGCAGGAGCCATGAATTCCAGGGGAAGGAAGAAAGTCATGGCCACGTCAGCGCCTTTGTCAGTGTCGTCTGTTTTCTCCTTCGGGCGCCATTCTTGCTTCTTCCCATCGACAGCTGCTTCTTCCAACTCCCTGTTCCGGAGGCGCTTCACTCTCCTTTTCTGGCTCCTCCTGAGCCCTGGCGAGCACCACTGCCCCTTTTGCCACCTATATGGGCGGGGTCGTGCCTCCTCGTTGTCGTCCTGGTGGTGCGCCCACTCTTGATCGGCATATCTTTTGGCTTGCCGATCCGGGCTTCTCATTTTTGGGCGCCGATCGTCCATTGGAATGCGTGCTCCCAATCTTTCGTGGACGGGACGGCGGTTGACCCGATCCTGCCTATACCCCCTGTACTGGTCGCTGCACTCGGGGCAGTTGTTGACGGCAGGCAGTTTTAAGCCTTCGTTCCAGCAGTGGCGGAAGAACGGGCAGCCCCAGTGAGCTTGCTCCTGCTCTTGGCGGCGTTCTTGCTCCCAGCAGTGGGCCTGTTCTTTGTGATAAGCCCTCTCCTCCAGACGGTACCGGTGCTCTTCGGTGCGACCGTCTTCACGCTGATACTCCTCCGCGAGTTCCCGCTCTTCGCGTTGGAGACGCCTCCGCTCTTTCTCATTTTGCCGGCACCATTTGTTAAGGAGATCCCTGTGGGTAGGCCTGTGCCTGAAAGATGACTCTCTGTGCTCATATCGACTATTCGTGGCCTGGGCATGCTGCCGGAATTCATCGCTAGTGATTTGCTGGTCGGGATCCACTGCGCCAGACTCGCGCGCCTTGTCGGAGGTGAGGACTTTGACCTTGTGAAAGTCCTTGTTTGGTTTTGGATAATTGATGTCACCTAGAGTACTAACCTTGTCATGAAGTGTTTATGAGCTAGGTTGGTACATTCCAAGTACGGGAGCCAAATGATGATCATGGTATTGGTGGTGATGACCAAAAGATAGATCAAGTGCTCCACATTTGGAAGAAGAAGAAGAGAAAAACAAAATCCTATGGAGATCAAGGCAAAGGTATAAATAGGAATTTTGTTTTGGCACTCAAGACACCGTAGAGGGTGTGAGTGCATTTAGGATAGATAGCCGTACTATTAAGAGGGGAATATCTCAGTGATCACGGTTATCAAGTGCCACTAGGTGGATTCATACATGCATATGCATTAGGACCTAGTGTGCTAACTCGAATCCTTTGAAAATGTTTGTGAAAATGCCAACACACATGCACAGGATGATGAACACTTGGTGGTGTTAGCACTTTTGCAAAGGAGAAGTTGTTGAAGTAGTTTTGGATCAACACAGAGAAGAAAATGAAGTTTTCTGTGTATGGTCGGTGGTACCGACCAGGTGGTCGGTGGTACCGCCCATAGTGCTGCGTGCAGCCTTCTCTGTGTTGGGGCGTTTTTGGCCTGGCGGTAGTACCGCCATAACCTCGGTACTACCGCCGGCGGTGGTACCGACCAGAGGGTCGGTGGTACCGTGGCTCTAAAGGGTTTCGCGAGGCTCTCTGTGTAGATTTGAAAATGGCCTGGCGGTAGTACCGCCATAACCTCGGTACTACCGCCCGCGGTGGTACCGACGCAAGGTCGGTAGTAGCTTGCTTTTCGCAGAGCTCTCTGTTCGCGGCCGATTTTGGCTTGGCGGTAGTACCGCCATAACCTCGGTACTACCGACCTCGGAGGTACCGACCAGAGAGTCGGTGCTTCGCCTAAATCAGCGGGTCGTGTGTTAAACGGCTAGTTTGACTCTGTCGGTACTACCGCCCAGGAGGGGTCGGTACTACCGACCAAGCGCAGAAAAGTAGGGTTCGGGCTGTCGTCCTCCCCTCCATATAAATTGGCTGTGGCCGCCTTTGGGGAGGTTCTCTTGACTCTCTGACTTCTTGAACATCCTCTTGAACAAGATCTAATCCCTCCCTCCGATCTCTTTGCTTGTTAGTGCGAATCCAAGTGAGATCGAGAGATCCAAGTGCATTTGCTTGTGAGTTTGCATCTAGTGGCACTTGGCGATTGTTGTTGCTGCGGATATTCTTATTACTCTTGGTGGTTGCCGCCACCTAGATGGTTTGGAGCAGCGGAGGAGATAAGGCACGAGTGGTGATTGTTCGTGGCCATCTCCCGGTGATTTGTAAGGGGTTTCTTGTACCTTCCCCGACGGAGCGCCAAAGGTAACTCTAGTGGATTGCTCGTAGCTTGTGGATCCCCATCTTGTGTTGGTTGTGCGGCACCCTATTGAGGGTTAGGCGTGTGATGCCTATTAGCGCGTGAACCTCCAAGTGGGTGTATCGCTACAACGGGGACGTAGCTTGCCGGCAAGCAAGTGAACCTCGGAGGAAAAATTATTGTGTCAACCTGTCTCCGTGGTATTCTTTGATATTCATTTATTAATCTCTTGCCGGCTCGGTATACACACCTCTATCTCTTGTACTTACATTTGTTACTTTCTTGCAAGTTAATATTATACCTTGTTGTTAGTTACATTCTCTTACCTTGTGTAGTGATATACATTATTGCTTATTTAGTTGTTGAATAGTTCCTTTGAGATTGTGTGACTTAGAGTTTGTGGTTATCTAGAATTGTGAATAGGTGGCTTGCATCTGTGTAGAAGCTAGCGCAAACTTCGCTTCGCCATTTAGTTGTCTAACTAGTTTGTTTAAATGTTGTTGTAGAAAATTTTTATAGGCTATTCACCCCCCCTCTAGCCATTTAGGACCTTTCACCTTGCCCTTGCCCCTGGGGTGCTCCGGAGCTACCATGTTTACTGAGAAGAACACGACGTTCTGGGCGAAGGGGTTAGCATCGATCTTCATCTTGCCATTGAACTTGATGTGGCCGTCCTGGATGGCCTTCTGGATCCTTGTCCTGAACACACGGCAATCATTAATAGAATGAGTGTTAGTGTTATGGAAACCGCAGTACTTCTTGTCCTTGACCCCTCCAGGACGCAGCATCGGGTGATCCGGGGGTAGCCTGATCCTCCCTTCGGCGACCAGGAACTCGAAGAGCTTGTCGGCCTTGGTGACGTCGAAGTCGTATGCCCCCTTCTGTTGGCGCAGCCATTGCTTGTTGGCCTGGGTCGGCTCCTTGTCCCAGTTGAGCTCTGCGGCGGCCACCTCATCTTCAGCGTCTGTGTAGTCGTCGGCTTCGTCCAAGAAAGCCTGATACATTTGGGCCGCGACATTGTCCTTCTGGAAGCGCCCTTCCCTCCGGAAGCCTTGCGCTTGGATAGTCATCTCATTCAGCCGACGAGAAAGGTGACCCAAGTCTTCAAACTCCTGGCCGAACAGCTTGTCCCTGATGCTCGGGAGCATGCCTGCCACGGCTAATGGTGGAAGCTGATCATCCGGCAGGTACATGTCGAAGCACTGGCTTTTGACTTCCCTGAACCTGCGCAGGTAGTCCTGCGGCGTCTCATTTGGCCTCTGGCGCACATACATGATGTCCACCAGCTTCTTCTCCTTGGTGCCCGTGTAGAAGTGCGTATGGAACTTCTGTTCCAAGTCTGCCCAAGAGAGAATAGAGCCCGGCGGCAGAGACGTGAACCAAGCGAACGCCGGCCCAGTGAGCGATGACGGGAAGTACCGAACCCTGAAGGCATCCTCGGTATTGGCCTCTCCAAGCTGGAGCAGATAACGACTGATGTGCTCCACCGTGCCAGTGTCGTCTAGACCGGAGAACTTGGACAGATCTGTTGGTACTTTGACTCTGGGAGGCAGGGCCACACGGTGGAACCATTCAGGGAACGGAGACCTGTAAGCATGAGTGCCTTTAGGCTTCAGGCCGAAAGTGCGTTGCATCATGTCCGCCATCTTTTCCAGCACGACATCGACATTAGAGTCGGCAGTCTTTTCGGCCGTCGGCTTCCCGTATCCCGGATGTGGGGCGCCCTCTATGTTGTGAGGTTCAAGCATCTCGTGGTACCCGTTTCCGTAGTAGTCCTTTATGAGCCTGTAGGTTTGCGGGGAGATCCTGCGTGTTGACTCTGGCGGTTGACCCCTGGCGCCGATCGTGAATTGACCCATGGTCGGCAATCGGCCCTCTGGCGTCTGCTTCTCTTGAACAGTCAGCCCGCTTGATTGAGCCCCGGGCGGGGTCTTTTCGCCAGCAGCTCCTGCCCCCCTAAGGTGATTCGGCAGGTTGAATAGATGTGGTCCTGCTATAGGGCCAAACTCCGCTTCCATAAGCTCGTCAGCTTTGGGGCCGAATTGGGCGATCATGATGGTGCGGAAAGTGTTGAGAAACGCCCCATGCATGCGGCCGATGGTGCCAGAGACAGCTTCATTGACCATGTTAGTCATCTTCAGCACTGCCTCCTCATCCCCGAGATTAGTTGGGTTGAGTTGAACGGGCTTCGGCAAATCATGCAGACGGCGGACCTTTCCGCTCTTGTTCTTGGAGAAGGCTTCTAAGCACTTGGCCTGAAATCTGGCGCAAGCGTTAAGCACCTGCTCTTTGTACTCGTCGGGTAGCTCGGCGAACTGCACCTGCACGAGCTCCGCCTTGTTGCTGGTTTCAGTTTCAACGACTTCAACCATTTTTCCAGGAAAAAGGTGTGTCCCACCGGGCGTGCCAAAAAGTGTGTTGGCACCAAAAGTGGCGCACTATGCCAATCACACAGCAAGCCGAAAGAGCTAGCTTCAAACGTGGCCCGGGTGCTCAGAAGTCCGGTGCGTGCCAGTCAGTTTGTCCTGCAACTAACAAGGGAGAGAAACTATTAAATACAAAGCTGGAACGTGCCGGGTATGACCAGACAGTTCCAAAATATACGGCCCTGAAGCCACTTACGACGACATATAGCTATGAGAGCTATCTGCCAACAGGTTTAAAGGTTATTCGGCAACATGAACAGAGATACATGAATAACAGGTTGCCGAACACGTTTGCATGAGAATTGTACTTGCATGGCGTATTAAATATGAATTAAAGCTTAACCAATCTCGATTGTACAACCGAGTTGGGGTCCATGGGGATTGAACGTACAAACTAAGCATGATTAAACTAATCTAAAGTCTGCGCCTGCCGCACGACACCTAGCTATATCATAGATCAAGCATACTCAACGTGCATGAACCCTCACCACGTGGCAATTTAGATCTGATCGAATCGGCTATTGCAAACAGTAGATCTATCGTATAAAGGCCTTACAAAAATAATCATAAAAGGACAGGATAGATCTTATACAAGATGAAGCCGAACCGAGCAAGATCTAGATTGGGCAATAAAGTGTTACAACGAAATACACATTATAATACGTATAACACAAGGTAACTTAATGAATCTATTAGATCTTGCCAAACCTAATAGAGCCGATAACTATCTTGTTTATGCCAAGGTTACCAAATAAGTGCCTGCCGCACGGTACTTACTCGTAATCTCGTCATAAACTAAGACTTCTCGATCATCGAGTAATGATCCGCCGCACGATCATTACCAACAAACGAGACTACTTGCATCATGCCTAAATCCGCCGCACGATACTAGACATAATAGCAAGGTTGTCGGGACTTACGGAGGTCGACGGGTCGATGGTTCCTCTCGAAGAACACGACGACACGACTTGGACTCGAAGACGGCACGGGGCCGGTTTGGTTGTATTGGTTGTGAACGTCTTTACAGTGGTTCCGGGGTTTATATTTATACCCTGGTGCTCTACGAGTCCTAGAAGGATACGATTACAACGATAAAATCAGGAAACCATCTAAAATATGATGCCTTCTGCTCTAAGCCTCCCTTAATAATCGGCACGTGCTAACAATGACGAGATCTCCTGTTGTCAAATCTTCTGACGTGCCGTATTTGTCGCAAACCGACTTAGCCTGAGGTAGCCGACCGCAGCGCCATATTGCCGAATCCATTCCTCGTTTGACCAGTCGTCTCCACAGCCTTGCCGAATCGATTGGATTAGCTGACCGTGCTTGCTGCCTACCGAATCCCTCAGGTGGTGATTTCTCCCGAACCTGCGCCGTGCTGGCCCACTTGTCATAGTGCGAAAATTCCGTGTTAACACACATAACTAGGATCAACTATAAATAAATTTTTGTATACCAATGTGTGTCTATTTGATAGAAAATATATCAAAGATAAATAAGAGCAATAGAATTGCAATATTTTTTAAAACCATCAATATAATAATTATATTATATATAGTAGCAATATGATTACAATATTTTATAGAAACCATCGATGTAATACTTATATATTATATAAAATTGCAACACCTTTTGTCCAATTTCATTTGTTTTCAAAGTTGTTAGGAAGCTGTTATAGGTACACGTTCAGAGCTGTTACAGGTCTGTTCAATTCAGAGCTGAAAATGACAGCACATTCACTAATATGAAATAGCTCTCTTCACTAACAAGATCATTAGTTGCAAGTCCTCGTAACCCAGGTCCGCTAAAAAAACCTACACACAATATGACGAACTGTACATTCAGGTTTCAGAGAACTTTTATGCAGAACATACATACTAGCATGATGAACTTTTATGCAGTAACTCAGTAACCATCAAGAACTTCAAATGATCACGAAACAGGAAAGGTTACAGCTATGTGGATACATGTTGTTCAGTTTTTAGAAATTGTGGCTTGATACTACTATTTCTAAGATGAATACCCTTAATTATCTGCATGCAGTTTTCAGCTATATGGAAGCATCCAGTTTTCAGAACCAATTCAGACATCCCAGTCCTCAGGCTGCAATCATCAACACATAAACCTCAATTATTTCTGAACAGGCATAAGCAAAGAAATTAAGACACAGTAATAAATACTAAGTATTTACCTTCTTAGCCTCAGGGTCCTTGATTTGCTTTGGGTAAACATGAGTCAACTGATCAGTCCCACAAGGCACATCCTTCTTGAACAAGTGGTTGTTGCCATCCTTGGTCAGGATAGTGTGAACCTTCTTGATGCTGTAGTTAAGCTTCTCCTCGTGCTTCACAGAGAACTGCAACACCAGGGTCTTATCCTTGCTGCTGAACTCAGGGTATTCAGCAGAAATGGCAAGAACCTGTTGTCCTCGGAGGTTTGAATACCTGCAACAAGAAACGTGTTCAGTAACTGATAAACTGAAATCTGCCAATCTTCTTCTGATGTTTTGGAATCTACCTTTGTCCTCGGCATCTCCATTCCATTTCCCAGAGGTGTGGTTCCATTCACCAGTCATGTTCTCGTCCTTCTTCCACTCTGACTTGACCCACTCACTTTCCCAGCCATTTGGTCATCACAACAGTGCAAAATGTCACATCAAAATTAGAAAATGCTTCGCAGTGTACAGAATTGACAGTCAGTATTGGAGATCCTATAATTCCTAATGTGGATCACCTGCTGGTCCAAACTGAATCTGGAGAGCTACCGCACAACATGTTCCTAATCACCTATGAATTAACATGGAACACAAATAATATATCACAGATTAGCATAGAACGAGTATCATCATACATTGACACACCTACACATCGGCTCAGATCGCATGAAGAGCCAAAACCCCACCCCACAGGTCCGACCAAATTAACGCCTACCATTTCACACGCGCTGCATTCGTTCGGACATGGGGAGCAACGCAGGAAACCATATCTCAGTGTTCAAGGGGTGGGATCCAAGGGAATCACCTTCGAACTTCTCCTGGAAGAAGACCTCGACGGCGACACAGGCGAGCGCGAGAAGTGCCACGACAGCGTACGACGGCCCCCTGCAGATCGCCATCCTGGCGGCGCGTGACGAAAACTTCTAGGAGCTTCCGATCCGAACCGATTTGAGCCCCGGGTCGTGTTCTATCGGTCGCTGCTGTGCGGAGCGCGAGATGGATTTCGCGCGCAAAGAAATCCTGCGTGCGCCCAAATCAGCTACCGCCCGTGCGGGATCCGGAAGTAGAGTCGATTCGAGGAGACGAGGTTGTACAATGGAGGCGCACTCGTCGATTCCGCCTGGGAGCACGGGACGGAACCGTCGCCTCGCGAGACGACGGAGCGCCCGTCTGCGGGCTGAGCCAAGGGGATTTCTGAAAAAATGTCGTCTTCGAGACGAGGAGAAGACGGCCGTTGTACGTGCCCTGAACCGGTGGTGACAATTTTATTAAAAAGGTAAATAAAAAAAAAAACACCAACGAAGCCTGTCGAACCCACCAACGCACCGAGTCAAAGGCGTGAAGCACTGCAGACTACTATGGACCGAGATGAAATAACATATTTGGAGTCATTGGTACCTAAGTCTATCACAACTAGACGGCATTTGTTCGCTACAAGTGTTTATACGATGGGTACAAGAATTCTGTTTAATCAGTTGTTTATCATATGTAAACGACCATTAACCCCAAATAATAATAACTAAACGTAAGGTGATTGCCTTTTCAGCATTTAGAGAACAATTGTTAGACAAAGAAAAAAAGTATGTATTTGATGAACATTGTGTTAGAATGTAAAGATGAGTGATTATAATTAGATGCCCTAAACCCATTCCATAAATTATTTGACCGTGCAGCATGTTGATGGGCTTGTAGTTCATCCAACTCCAAGCTGGCTTATATGAGTGGTTTCAGACTTTCAGGACGAGCTGGCCCCCGGCTCAAACTGCGGCAAGAACTAGCGCGCACTGGGATGCGCGCGGTCCAATTTGGCTCATGGGCTGGATTGGACCGCAGGCTCAGCTGAAACCGTGGATTGTCTTGGGCCATTCTGCAGCCTGCTTCGGTGTCTTGTTGGGCGGTGTCCGGGACTCCGGGTCCATGGTGGCCCGGTCATCAAACATTTCTCCTGCTCTCTCTCCCTCTCTCTCTCTCTCTCAAACAAACAAACAAAAAATCAAACATATAATCTCTATCAGTGTTCATGAGGATTACGAGGATCTATATTATAGATAGAAACTATACAAGATTCTAGAGATTGGGAAAAAAAGATCTATACAAGTCCAAGGAGGTATTTGAATGTAGGACTAATAACAAGATAAAAGGAACCCATTCATTCTCATTAGCCTATGATTATTCTATTTTTATTTAGTTATAATTATCACACGACACAATTAGGTTGATTCTAGTCCTGTAATCCCAAATAACCTAACCTGTGGTTCAAAAAAATGAGCTGGTTTGTAATGTCTGATTTGTCCTACTAGCAGCATGAGACAAAATTATTCATTTTTCCCTCCTACATACAGAGACAAAACAATCCAAATCATCTTGCACAGACAGAAACACGAAATATTCAATTCAGAGTCCAGTAGCTCACCGCTCACCAAAAGAAGAAAAAAAAAATCACAGAAAGCAACAGATGTTGATGAGCAGAGTCCCCGCCTTCTAATTACCCGCTAATCTCATCCAGCAATCCTCGTCTCCTCCCATCGCCCCCAAAAGTCTCGGGGAAAAAGAAAGAAAGAAAAATAAGCGAGAAGGCAAAGCGAGTTCCCAATTGCCCAAACCCCTCCTCCAAGCACAAGCAGTAAACAGAGAATCCCAAATCCAATCCCCTCCCCCGCTCGCGCCGCCCCCTCCACTAATCCAATCCATCCATCCCCTCCCCGTCCTCCCCCCGCGAATCCATCCATCCTTCTTCTTCCTCCGCAAGCCAGAGAGAGAGGGGCGATTGTCACCGTGTCCCCTCCGGCATCCGCGGGACGGGGGAGCAAAGCCTCAGCGGCGAGAGGGAGCGATGAGGTCGTCGGAGCAGTCGTCGCGGTTCGTGCAGGAGCTCGTGCTGTACGCTGCCAGCGCCGCGCTCAGCTGCCTCGTCCTCTTCGCCGGCCTCCGCCACCTCGACCCCAACCGCGCCGCCTCCCAGAAGGCGCAGCAGCAGAAGAAGGAGATCGCCAAGCGCCTCGGCCGGCCCCTCGTCTCCACCACGCCCTACGAGGTCTGTCCCTCCCTCTGCTTCGCTTCCCTCCCCCGCTCCGATCCACACCTGCCTCCCCCATCTAGGGTTCACCTCCGTTGTCGTTTCCCTCACCGACAGGACGTGATTGCGTGCGACGTCATCAACCCCGACAGCATCGACGTCGAGTTCGACTCCATCGGCGGGCTCGACCAGGTCAAGCAGGCGCTCTACGAGCTCG